>JABJVR010001170.1:0-19667 GCA_025773905.1 Chitala chitala
TGTATAACTTTTATTGATATGCATATCGTTGATACGTATCGTGTATCGACTGAGTATATCGACGATATGTATCATATTGTTTTGATCTACCAATATAGAGCCCTACTAATCAGTCGCAGCTTTGTCTATATTACACGTTTTAGCTTGTGGCCCTTGCTGCTGCAGTGTCTGCTGACTGAGCTACAATGTATCCTATCTTTGGAAAAGGTTTGGCAGCTCTGTGTAAATGTGTGTCTGATCTGCGTCCCTATCAGCACGGTCCCTTGGATGTGCGCCGTCTTTGTGTCCTGCAGTGATATCTTAAAGCTTCATTTCTCTTATAAATACTTCTACAGTCAACAAGCCCTTCTGAAGGCTGTGAATTCCATCTGAGTTTCTCTGTGACCTGCTCATCTTTATACAACCTTTTAATATTACATTAATATGCATTGCTTTTTTCCATACCAGATAATTATAATAATAGAGGAAAGACCATAAATTAAAATTGTAACAGACATATGTAATTGTTTTATTAGTCACACCTTAATATAGCCATGAGGCGTATAAAATACAACCGTTCTTGTTAATGCAATTTTGCTGCTCTAAAAGACAGTAAGTGGCAAAATTTTTTTAACATTGATAACACGTAAGTTTTGTATAATGCAGTAGTTGGACTGTAAATATTATGCCATTGTAGCATTGTTCTGCAGACAAGCAATTTAAAAGAATTAGACAGCAACCTTCTTCTTGTGTATTCCAGTATGTTGACAGTCATTTGAAAAATATTTAATTCCAAATATAAAAAGCAACGTTCATTCCAATACCAATGGCAAGGCTTTATTTATGAATTTCCAGGCTTTTCCTTGTTTTATGAATTACATCATTAAAGAAGAAAAACATCTTAAAATGTATAATTTTCATATACTGTTTTAATGACACAATGTTTCTGTATGTCTCATTATAAAAAGGATATTTTTTCCTTAATTGCTTCAAAGAGTAGATAAACAATGCTGTCAGGCTAAGATGTATCTAAGGGGTGAAACAAGAGCTCCAAAACGTAATCATAGCCCTGAGCTCAGATTAGTTTGAAAGTGCATTGAAGGTAAGAAAAATAAACTTACATAACTTTGTCAAATGAATTTAAAATAAAACAGGATTCAGAGAAAAGGAAAAATCTTTTTTTTTTTAACTTCAGTTTTGGTATTTTTTAAACCTTTTCAAGCAAAGAACAAATCAAATAAAACAATTAGCTTTATCTTGCTTATCTTTTAATATGTAATAATAATCCTTAAATTTTGCCAACAGATAAAGTATATGTCATCATTACTTGAAATTACGTAGCTCCAAAGTGAAATATTTTGTCTATGAATCTCCTTCGAAGCAAAGAACCCTGAAACACCTTAACTAGCGTCTTCGACAAATGGATCGGTTTGATTTTGCAAGCGTAAATGAGGAACAAATGTTCAGCAGGAAGTCTGTGTGCAGTCACGCCAGTGATTTATTTAGTACCTGAGGCAGAGTCTGTTCAGAATGATGGAAGGAGTGGACGGCTGGGCCAAAACACACCTCTCCATAAGTATGGTTGGACGCCGTGTACTCTCTGCTCCTTGGGTTTTTTCTGCAGTTTTTTATTATTTTTTTTCTATCAGTAACGCAGGATGAACTGGGTCTTTTAATTAAAATTAGGTTGATGTAGTGCCTTCGTCATTTCAATTTACTTTGGTGAACTCCAGACTGTCCACCCATTTTGGTGTGGTAAGCAGATACCCTTCTCAGCAAAGGTCAAACACCTTTAACGAGCAGTTTCCTTTGAAGTTTTGGGTTTGTCATACATGGCCAGTTTATAAAATGGACGACGTTACTGCATGAATAGTATTGAACATCTAGGGAAATGTGATGATGCAGAGTGGTGGTGTTTAAATTATTTTTAAGAAAACACACAGTCTACTTTTTTCACAAACACACACACACACATACACACACACACCAGTATAAGCCCTGGCAGTTTTTGGATTTCAGTGGTACAAAAACAGTTGATGAAGCACCACATGGCCACTAATGTACAGCTTTGCTAAATAAAGCGAGCACCAAGCATACTCGAGTACAAGTCGACCTCATAGATAAATTGAGGGCTGTACTTGGGACGAAACAAGTCGAATTTCATATGACTCATGTATAACTTCAGGCCAAAAATGTATTGGGCCAAAGCAAATATAATAACCAATCAAGCTTAAAAATTATATTATAAAATTATAATAACCAATCAAGCTTAAAAAAAAGCTAAATTTTGCTAACATTTAGTTTTTTAGTCAATATTTTATTTCACGCATCCAGTAGTTTGCACACATGCATGTACTGTTTACGGACGCCATCCCTGGTCCATTGGCTCTTCATGACCCTCATTCACTATACATGCTTTATAACTCATAATCTATGGCCAGACGAATTAGAGAAATTGTAGTGATACATGGCTTACCCTGTTTTTGTAGCTCTATTTATTACCTAAATTTATCAACTTATACAAAAATGTATACAGTATATTAAGCAAAAGGCCTTGTGCAAATAAAAAAAATTAAAAATTGTTATATACAGACTTTTACTTGAGTGTTGCATAATCGTCTCAATTAATTATAATTATAATAATTACAATTATCCTTGAAGAAAACTGATGGTACTCATATAAACAAGCTGTATTTTCAAATCACACAAAATACAGATATTTAAAATATTTTTCTTACCTTCAAAATACAAAATACTTCACTTCAATTTCGATCTCCAAGGAACACAAGTGACGTCCATTCAGTCGATATTAATAGAATTAAACCAAGTATATCTCTGCAGGTGTGGATGAGTAAATTGCAATAAATTGTTAGATGGATTGGAATGTTATGTAACAAATTGAAATATGCACGAAACTGTTTACTTTGTTTTTAAGTGCATGATTTGGATCAGTTTAAATTCTAATGAAGAATTTTTTTTTTTCAGGTTGTTTATGACCTCTGAAATGAGAAGCGGATGCACGGTTAGATTTTTTCACATTGTAAATAATTATTAAAAAGATTACAGTGCCTCTTGGACCACAAACTTACAACACTGAAGAGCCACTAAAGACAAAGACCAGGACGGCAGTACCACTCCATCACTCCATCTGATCTGCATCTGAAACCAAAATTGAAACTGTGAGTAACAGCTTTAATGGACATTGTGATTTTGTGACAGCTGCATATTGTGTGTAAAAGAAGTGAAATAATTTCATTACATACAAAAATTAAGTTGTCATGCTGTTTGGTTTGAAACTAATTGGTGTTTTAGTAAAAGACATGGTGTTAAGTGTTGTGTGTATTGCTGTATGTTCATAACCGGTATGTAATTATTGATTTGGAAGTTTTGTACTTTATTACAGAGAATGGTGTGTCAAATTGTATGTGTAACATACTTTTAACAAGATGTATTTGTAAAAATCTGTTAAATACATCGGTTTTTGGCAATGCTTAATTAAAATGTTTTCATGAATTTTGCTGTGTATGTGATGAATAGTGTTTTGGGCTGTGCCGATTAATTGTGCATGTTTGAGTAATAAAAAAAAGGGACTTTATGTCTGCATATGGATTTACTTTCATTATGAATGTATTAACAGTGCTTAGAGTTTTTTTGTCCAGGTCAAATGCACCCCTCCACAACTGAGGGCTCTAAAGAATTTCCAGGTTACTCATGAAATCATATAATAGCCATAAATGTAGAATCAAAAGTATTTGTTACATTACTTCAAAATTATTCTCAGCAGTGTTTGTCTCTCAAAACATCGAGTAAATGTTCTTATTTTTTATTTTCGTTATTTTGGCAAAGAAATTTTCTCTACGGGTAGCCAAAGTTTTGTTTAATTTCAAATCCATTCTTATAATGTTTATGTTCACATTTAGCCTTGAGTAATATGTACAAATTATAATAGTAAAACATTTCTAGCTACAAATGTTCTATAAACATTTCCAGGCATGTGTTTTGTATTAACATCAGTTTCCCCACTATGTGCTATATAACATACAATTGGCTCTAGGTTATGAGTAGGGTAGTCCCCTCAGCTATGAGTGCACCCTCAGTGGTTGATCAGATTAATCTGGCAGAATGTTTTTTTTTTTTTTTTGCATGCTGTTTTTAAAGGCACTTTAGTTCCTTTGGTATATGGCAGATATGTGTGATAACTGTGTGATTACAGAGATAGCTGTGTGATAACTGTATGATTATAGTGATAACTGTGATTACAGATATTTGTGATAACTGTATGATTACAGTGATAGCTGTGTGAAAAATGACAGCTGTGTGTGAGTGATAACTGAGTACAGACAACTTTCTGGAGCATAAATAATCACCTGGTACTTTGACAGCACACCTTTCCACTGTATCAGGTACCAAATGTTTGGTAGTACAAAGCAGCACCAAAGTCAATGGTACCTGTTGTACCACTCCTCGGTACTGATGTACCAAATGAGTACCACAGTTCAACTTGGGCTTCAGTACTGGTATTGAACCGGAGGTTGTGGGAAAAGGCAAGTACTGAATTTTTAGTATTGAAAGTTTGGTACCTGGTGTCATGGAAACACCCTAAAACTCTTCATGGAGGGAAAGAAAAAAAATACATTAATGTTATTCACTGAAGCATACTCATTTAAAGGTAGAGTGTAACATAATGGCATTACATTAACAGACACTTTCATAGGGTAACAAGTTTTTGATCACAGAAATAATAAAAAAGGCTTTAAAGGCAGCCACAATTGTATGAGCCTTTTGAATGAAAGCCATTTCAAATGACAGACACAGCGCTTCAGCGAGAAACCTGACCTGTAACTCACAAAAAGGAATGCCGGTATTTGGAAAAAAAAAAAAGATGATGTTGTCTGTTGCAAAACATCAGTTATGCAACACCATTCACCTGTGTACGACGTGCCAAGTGGGATTTTATACAAAGAAGGACAGATTTAATCACTGTTAGGCTTTCACTGTCTCTTGCCTTGTTAACACGTTTTTTTCCGATGATACGTTCTGTGTTTTTCTGCATTGCTGAACACGTCTGACTTAACGCTCTGATTTGATTTACAATGTCATCATAACAGAATGTGGCGATTTCCTGATTATTGGCATTATGAGCCAGTACTTCAGAAATAAAAACAAGCCGCATGTGTACGCTTTTCTACTGTAACTGAAAAGTTAGGTTTTCTGCCAATGTGTGATCCTTGTCCCATAATATATAATACTCTTTGGTCACGTTCTTTGCTCTTTTGACTGTTACGTTGACCTTCAATAAATATTCATGATGCATGTTGCGTTTGTGCTGTGCGGTGGCTAAGGGGCTTGTGTTTTTATTGCACTGTGATTATAACTTGGTGACACAGCATAATAACAGTGATTTGTGAAATGGGAGAAATATTTCACTGCGTGGGCATTTAAAGGAGGTGATGGAGGGCTGCACACCAAAGCCCCAAGGCACAGCTGAGCCGTGTTCAGGGCAAAAAAAAAAACGCTTTCAGCTGTGCTCCTGTTAAATGGCCTTTTGTACTTTCTCACAGGAGCTACAAACAATGGGAAGGCTTCAGCAGGGCACAGTGTGAGAGCAAATACACACACTTGCCCTCTCGTGTGCACACACACACATCAGCTTGAAAGAGTGAAATTTTCTTGCCCACTGGTTTAATTACTATTTAGCTACATTCAATTTTACTGTTTTTTATGTTATGACATATATGTGTAAAGGGGGACATAAACATTAAGGCAATCCTATTTGCCATACTTTACAGAACTCAGAATTTGTATATGGATTTCATTAGCCAGAATTTTGATTAATCCAGATATTCTAAATCTCTGTTTTGCAAACCAATTTGCTCATTTTGACAACATTTTATACTGGGTATTCTAGTAAAGTTATAATATATACATTTTATCTGGTAAAATGGCAATATAGTGCAAATGATTTAGTTACAAAGTTGTATTAGATAACCACACCTCCAGCATTTGAAGTGAAAGATAAGGTATTTTAACATTGCTGATTTATCACATGGTGTTGCTTGTGGTCCACAAATAAATATGACTAAATCTGAATCACTAATGACTCACTCATTATCCTAATAGTTCACATCCATGGATACTGTCAGTTCATACAATCCTCATGAAGGGACATTGGTACAAAAATATTTTACATATACAAGAGTTCCTTAAGATTAAGGTTTGATATTACAGCTTCAAGCAGTGCGGTGTGTTCAGTATACCTTCCCTAATGCCTACCTGAACCCAGGCATCATTGTGTTGGGGCATTTTGGCAACTAGACAATTTATTTAAGTTTATCACAGCTGTAAAATGCACAAATTGAAAGGAAATCATTTCCAAACACAGACCGATGGACCATTGCTTTGCAAGCTACAAAAATGTTTCTCTCCCTTTTCTTTTTAAACTCTTATGAAGTAAACCAATTAATTTCTACAGCTCTTTGAGGAATTGACTGTTGACATCAAACTAAAACTGCAGTCTGATCACTTGGATTTCATAAAAGACATTCCATGAGACACACATGAGGGCTTCTTAACCACATGGGATTTAAATTAAAGATCAAAAGTGTTGGGCTGATATTTAGAACCACTTGTGTTCTTTGTATTTAGGTACAAACAAAATTATTTTGCAAGAGAAATTAGACCTACTACGGAAACGGAATGAGAGAGCAATTACTGGTGTTTATCAGTACAACAATTACAATATGGTACACATGTACTTTAGTTTAGATATAATAAAGTTAATTCCATTGCAAATTGAAATTCAATCAAAATTGGACAGGACAGCAATATTAATAAGGTTTAGTTAAATCAAAGTGCCCATTTTTTTTTCTAATTATTTTTTAAATAATAAGTGCTTTGTGTTTACATGTTGGCTTGTGCATTGCCCTGTTCTGACAAATCATTAAAAAGTCCCAGTACCACAAGGTGCCAGAACACAGACACACAAGACAGGGCACAGACACTGAACCTAGACACAGAACATAAATTAGAGACACAAACACAGAACACAAGACACAAATACTCAGTAGAACTTCAAAGTACCAATGTACCATTATTACTCTCACAGCTGCCTTTGAAAATGACTCTAGGGAGATGGACCAAAAGCTTATCATGGCACATCAACTTCTGGCCTAACACTTACAAACATTTGAGCTGTGTAAATTTCTCATATCCTGGAGCGTAGCCGGTTAATCTTGAACCCTCAGAGGTTTGTCATGGTGTTTTTCTCAAATCTGCCAGTGGAGCTGGTGATTTCTTTGTTTTGGTTTTTTTCCCTCCTGTGAAATCTTGCTGTTCTTTAAGACTGACCCTCAAAGCGGTGGAGCCTTAAAATCTGTAGAGCCAGTGTTAATGGGTTTGCGTACAATCAGAAGGGAAAAAACGAGTAGGAATGGGGCCTTGTTGTCATTCTGATGAGTCTGTTGACCTTTGTTTTGTTCTCGTCTTCCTGTGAAGTAACAACACCAGAAATAAAGAGAAGTGGCACTAGTGAAGAAGGGGGATTTAGGGATTTTTTTTTTTTTTTTACTATAATATGCTTCACATTATGAAGGAAATGTGTGGAATGAAGGACAGTGGCCTTCATTGTACAAAGTAAAAACCTCACACAGCTTTGGTCATAGACATTGTATGGCTACTGGTTACTGTACTATTCACAAAAAAAGTACAACGTTCCCCCAGCCTTTGGGGAACCTATCTCTGAAAGGCAACTGTTGCTCACCATATTACAATTAGGCTAATGGCAATATAAAAGGTTTAATTTAGAAGCATGCAAAAATATGCACGCAACCCAAATTTAATTGTTGAAACATTGTAAAAGCATAGCAGCCCCTAAACCATTTGCAGGAATAGTTTTTCTCCACTAAAACACAAGTCATGTTTTAAGCAGTTAATTCATAAGGCGGGAAAAATATTTTATTCCAAGTGGACCAAGGCACTCAGCAAGTTGACTGAACTAAGTCTATTGTCTCCACAAGTGCCATTGTTTCACTGTCAACCAGAACTCTTACTACGTCACTTATTCAGCTGTCAAAAACACTTCTTCCTACAGGGTTTCTGAAGAGCATGCATGGAACACTGCATTGTTCTGTCTGACATTTTGTTGGCCCTTGGTTTATTGAAGTGACATGACATTTTGAAAATCAGCCGAAAACAGTGTATAAAAACGTTGAAATGTTGAATTTAAGTAAGGCTGTCTTTAAAAAACAATGCTCAAGGTGGTTTCATTATATTTTTGTAATGTCTGGCCATAGAAGATTGATCTGGTGCTCTGAAAGCATTAATGTGAACTGCCTTTTATCTTGACAACATTCCATCATAAACAAACAGCACGTAAACTGTTAGGCCCTTCCCAGCCATTTTACAAACTGCTTTGTACACGTTAGGGGCTGTTCACATTAGGCCCAAATGATACATTCAGTATCTTCCCTCTTCAGTTTGTAACAGCCCTGATTTTTTTCAGACAGGCGGTGGGTAAACAAATCACACATTAAAGAGGTTATTGCAGTACAATGTGAAGTTGCGAAAATAAAAGTTTCAGGAGAAGACCACGGAGTGGTGTGGTGAAAACATCACAGATTCTTTTTGAAGATAAGCTTGTTGATAAAACCTTTCACTGTGTTTCCTGATTTCACTCACTGCTCGGTTTATGACATGATAGTTGCGATAATATATTATTTTATTGCCAACGATCATCCTGTCTGTTTGTCTAACCAGTGACCACTTGTGTCAAATGCCTGTCAGACCTGGTGTTGGGGACTGACTCTGAAGAATGCATTCATGAATGGAACAGAACCTGTGGAACTGACATAGGGATAGAATTCATTCAAAAATAAACACAGTCAAATACAGATGGAAGAGATGGAAGAGATGGAAGACTGGAGCGCGACTTCAAAGACGTTTCCAAGACATGAAATCCATAGGGGTGCCTGTTTCCTGAGACTTTACCTGACTCTAGCAGGCCTCTTTACCTCACACCTGTCCTTTAACTCTGACAATATGTTACCTTCCACACCTGAATGCCACCTATGCTACATTGCACCTCCAGTCAAGCTCAGGAACGGACTGGGACTCAAAAACAGCCCTGTTGTTTTCAATTCTCAATCTAGTACTGGACAAATCATATTGAAACAAAATTTCTTCTAAATATTGTTGTCAGGAGGCTCTACAAACCATTTATGTTAAATGTATGGGGCACATGTGCACTTTAAAACTATTCTGTATTTTATGTTTGACGGCCGTCCACACACTAGGTTGGCTGGCTGTTCTGGCATTTGACAGGATGTCCAGATTACAAGTCTGCCTATGGTCAAACTCCGCAGGTAAGACGCTATGAGAATAAATTCTCAGTTAAAAGGATGAAAAGCATCGCTTAGTGCTTTATTTTTTAGATATCAGACATGCACATTGGATCATCTGTGACCCAGTGCTATAATACTGCCCATACTTAACATCTTTATATAAATGGATTTGTACCAGTTACTGGTGTTTAACACATTTCCCTTCCTTGAGTAGAATTAGTTACAGGTTATGAGTAGGATAGTACAAAAATTTTAATATATCACTACTTTTTTCCTTTTAAGTTTAGTTCTGGAAAATTATATCCCAATCCTAACTTATTCTGACTGTCACATTTACTAAACTCTTAATTCTCCCTTTTCTGACTCACACCTGTCTAAATTAACCACAATCCTTTATCCCATTGGTCAGGCAGGGCAGAACATTCCAGAACATCGCTGACAATTGATGGAACAAATTGATTCGACCAATTACCACTTTATTTTTTAAGGAATGAAGCCACAGCTGCATTTGCTTCTTTCATGCAGCATCTTAGCATTGATGATAAAAAAAAAAAAAAAAATCATATGACTCTTTTTTAAATGACAGAAAGATTTAATTTTACATTAACAGAAACGGGCCAAAATAGTTTGAATTTGCTTTCTGTTTCACACATGATGTAACATCAGTGTAACACCGAGTCCTTTAACTCTTGGGCTATCTGTAATAGCGTGTAAAGTAAAAACAGTAGAGGGTAACGAAAAAAGCAGAATTTGCAGGCATGTAAACGCCACAAGGATCTACACGTGAATATGACAGATTAGATCTTTTTTCTGTGATTATTCAGACAAGAATGTTCCATTTGTGTGATCTCATAGATGCTCTGGATTCTTTGGTCATTTTTTCCTTTTCTCCAAGGTGTTGCTGTCCAAATGGCTCCTTTATTGTTGAATACAGGAAAAAAGTGAAGACTGCTTCCTCTTCGATCCAGCTCCACTCAGGGTGGAAACCCACATTGTGTCCTATGCTGCTCTGGATAAGCATTTTGAAAATGAACGAATAAAAAGAGGGGAAAAAAAGATGTACACTGACCCATTTCCTGGGTTGCTTGTTGTAGAGTCTCTTTATCCACATTGACAACGCTGCTGTCAGCCATTAATATAGCTGAAGCATTGTAGTGAATTACACAGAAATGGTGTCGAGTAGTTGACTAAAATCAGATTTCCTTTTTATCAAGTACTGAGATTCTAAAATAAAGATATTACTTATTCGCACAATAATTAAAACACATAATTGTATATTTAAGCAACTTCAAAAACACATGCATCCAAAGACAGTGTCATATTCTAACATCTTTTTGTCTCAGAGTAATTTCAGTAAGATTTCAAATAATCCTATATTCTCAAGGTTCCCCCTCTCTTCACCATGACATTTCCACCTGCAGAACTCCAACTCACTAGATGATTTTTGTTTTGGCACCATTCTGAGCCAATTCTAGAGATTGTTGTGCATGAAAATCCCAGATCAACAGTTACAAAAATCCTCGAAGCCTGTATGACATCGATAACCATGCCACGGTCAAAATCACTGAGGTTACATTTTCCCCATTCCAGTGTTTGATGTCAACATTAAGTGAAGCTCCTGACCTGTATCTGCCTGATTTTATGCAGTGCTAGCCCATTTTTAGCTGATTAAATAACTGCATGAATAAGCAGGTGTACAAGTGTTCCTAATAAACTGCTTAATGACTGCATATAACTTACACATTGTCCAGTTATAGCTGTATCAGATCTCCCCACCTGTTCCTCATTAATTATTATTATTGACTAATTGGCTTATCTTTTGTAGATGTCAGCAACATAAGATGGTGCTTTCAGGAAGCAGCACTGTGTGTAATAGTAAACTCTACACACAAGGCGATTGTCACTCCCACTCATTAGCGCCACACAGCCACTGCTCATTTACCGCAATGAATAAAACACCAGACAGAACATCAAACCGATGCACAGTATTATCTTCGATGAAGTTTAACGCGCGTTTACGATCCCTTGTGATCCCTAGTTACCTCGCCATCCTGTGTATCCCATTACCTGTCTAACCCATTCTTCCCTTCTGTTCCAACCAGCCCCAGTCTTCGTCTTGGATTGATCAACAACGGTTTTTCGGACTATTGCCTGTACTTCTGGACCTGATCTTAGCGTAGCGTTTTCAACTTTGGTACAACAGTTTAATAAAAGTCTAAACTCTGCAAAGTGGATCCGGTCTCTCTATTGGAAATCATTACAGCAATGGACTGAGGTGAGTAAAATTTATACCGTAGAAGTTTCATAGTCTCAGCACTTGTAGATTTCAGCAGAACAATTTTCATGAGTTTTTTCTACACACACCTACCCTGAGGAATTTAACCTATAGTCATATTTCTTATAATCTCAAACACAAAACTCAGACATTGAGGCAATATTTTAGCAGGAAGGTGATGTCCTCTTCTGTGCTGTACAGGGTAGGTGAACGCTCTGCACTATGAGCAGGAAACGACGGCTACTGACTGCTTCAGTAAGGATGCTGCATTGGTGGGTAAAACCCAAGCAGCCAGATGGAAGATAATTAATGGCTGCATGCATACAGTATATCATCTGTTTTATACCATTATCATTAACAATCTTAATGAAAACACCTCAATGGAAGCACTACTTTCCGTCTGAAAAATAACAGTGTTTACACTACAGATTTGCATTTGTATAAATTTGGCAGAATGTGAAGCATAGAGTGTGGAAATCACTTGGGTGTTGGCGTTTTGGCTGCTGAATTTACTCTTTTCTGAATTGTCTGACATTTTCAAAACAATACCCCAGAACTTTGATTTATTCTGGACTCTTATACATTATTATTTTATTGTTTGGAGTTGATTGTGCTTTGCAATATTAAGCAGCAGTACAATCTGCACTGCAAGCTGGGGATCTGTGTAATCCAGTGCTGGTAAATACAACCCTTCATATCGTGGTCCCTACAGGAACTTCCCTTTAAAACAATACACCCCCCTTCCCACCAATGCTGGCTTTTCACATTATGCTTAAGCGTGCTCCGAACAATGCAGAGTAGAACACCACACACAACACCTGCTGCCCTGCATAACTTTTTCACTTGCACTCATTCTATCGTCTCTTCCCTTTGGAATATGTCCTACATTAATGAACCCTCCCTTTCAGTGTCAAAATCAAAACCACTCTCAAAATTGTGTGAATCTTTCTATTACTCCTACACCTCTGCTGACAGTTACACTTTTTTTTTCTTGCTCTAGGTATGTTTTAAATTACCTCTCATGAGTACTTTACCTGTTTTTCTGCCCCAGTCTACCTTCTCTTAGGGTTCCTGCCTGAAGCAAAAAAAAAGTCACTGTCAGCAGCCAGGGACCAATCACAATCCAATCTGTCTGTATGCTTTCCAACACTCTACTACAAATGGAAAATATTACTTTCTCTACACTTCACACCAGCTTTGCCCTAAGAGGCCAAAATGATTCACAGTCTCATCGATATAAAATTTTAAGTTGTTTCTTGTGTTTATCAACAGAATTTATGGCTTAATTTCTCATTGTTTGATTGTATTACACTAGAAAGTGATCACTACACCCAAAAGCTTCACATCTTCATGCAGTGCCCCTACAGACTCTTATCCCTCAAAAACTCCAAAATACACATATTTTTACTTGTAGTGTGACTAAAATTGTATAGTATAAGGTTTGAAATATTAAGAGAGAATACAGATTTTGATAATATCCATATTTAATGATTTTCAATTTTACCCACCCGTTCTCTATACTGCTTATCCAATTCAGGGTTGCAGGAAGCCTGGAGCCCATCCCAGGGGGTGCAGGGTGCAGGACAAGGTGCCAACCCACCACAGGGTGCACACACATACCCACACACACAAACACACTACAGGCAATTTGCAAACACCAATCAAACTAGCCTGCATGCCTTTGGAGTGTGAGGATACTGGAGAAAATTATTATTATTGTTTAAAACCCACTAAGCACAGGGAGAACATGCAAACTCCACACACACAGACCTAAGGTAAGGCCTGAGCCCAGGGCCCAGAGGTGCGAGGCAACAGTGCTAACCACCACGCCACCGTGCCGCCATCTATTTTTGTGTGTGTGTGTGTGTGTGTGTGTGTGTGTGTGTGTGTGTGTGTGTGTGTGTGTGTGTGTGTGTGTGTGTGTATTTTGACTTTGCTCTATTAAAAAAAACATTTATTTTTTTTACATATTTATTTTTTGAGGTCTGTACTGGCCTCAGACTTTTTTTTATGTTCTTAGATTGGGGTTTACATCACCCCAAGACTGATATGGAAACCCTTTAAGGGTTGTAATCATCACTGTTATTGTTTGTTGAACTCCATACTGCAGAAACATGAAATATGAAGTGAGATCATCACAGCTGTACAGAACACTCGAGACACACTTAAAGACTTAAATTCTATGCACTCACTTTGATTGCTCCATACACACGGCCATCGTCATGACACTGTAGCATCTATTTCAATGCTCTAATCTTTATCAAAAACAGATGCTTTTATCTTTGAGTCACCCACATAAACTGTGCTCTCCTGCTTCCTGAGGAAATTACTCAGCATTCATTTCAGTTTTAGTGTCTGCCCACACAATCTTTGTCTTTTATTCTTTTTGCCAGTTATAGAGCATACTTTTTTGTGTGCTACACAAACAGTTTTCACATCATCTGAAAAACATGTTCAGTGCTGTTACACCACATAAAACAGATCTTTATACAACAATTTCAGCATAACTCCATTTTCCTCTTAAGGTGCACATACTGTTTAACAAGTGACAGCATCAGAATTAGTCCCAGATCTTGACATTGTGTCTGGAATTTGCAAGTTGTGTTTTTATGGGAAAAATGTCTGGTTTTTTGGAGTGTCTCTGGTTTCCTCCCTCTCTCAGCCTAAAGAAATCTGGTTTACATGAACTGGCCGTTCAGAATTGTGTGTGTGCATGTGTGCTTAGAGTAGAGCTTTATTGTCATTGTAATTAAAAAAAAATTACACTGTGTGTATCTCTAGGCAGTTTGGGTTGGACAGGCGACGGTTATGTGTAGCAATTACCAGTTCTGCCTTTGAAGGGCGTAGATTGTATCTGTCTGATCAAAGTTTCTCTATTGAGTGTGATGATGCTAGATCCACCCCAGTGCCTCTTACATGAGGGGTTCCTCAAGGATCTATCCTTGTGGCCTTGTTATTTTCTCTTTTTTCACTGCTGCTGGATGTGATTATTACAAAATTCAGCCTCTCTTTCCACTGCTAAGCAGATGACATCCAAATTTATCTCACGTTAATAAAGCAGGATTCTAGTAGCCTCAAACCCCTGTTGGATTGTCTGTCAGATGTTAAAGCATGGATGGCCTCTAATTTTTTTAGCCTTAATGAAAGTAAGACAGAAGTGATGGTTTTTCAACCAAGTAAAGCCAAACCTGATTGCTACGGTGATCTGTGTGTTTCAGATTTGTATGTTAAGCCTACTGTGGAGAATTTAAG
Source organism: Chitala chitala (assembly GCA_025773905.1). NCBI lineage: Eukaryota > Metazoa > Chordata > Actinopteri > Osteoglossiformes > Notopteridae > Chitala > Chitala chitala. Next base: position 14,845 of record JABJVR010001170.1, read on the forward strand.
ATTTATTTTGGACAGTGGTCTGAAGCTTGATAAGAAGACTAATTCTGTGGTCAAACTTAAGTTTTTCCAGATGAGACTACAGTCTAGGATTACGCCATTTTTAACCAAGAAGGCTTAAATGCGTGTAAAGCACTTTAAACAATGATGTATTAAATGTGTTATACAAATATAATCGACATCAACATTGTTATATGCTGGCCAAAAGCAGAACGTCAAAGCTGCTTGTAAGAACAACATGCAAGACCACAAAATATTTTGATTTTTAAAACTAATTACAGGTGCACTTTGTGAATGCCTACAGAACACTAACTGTGGAATACTTAAATTATACTGCAGTGAATGCCATTAAGAATTAAGATGTTATATAATTTCCATTTAAACACTTTTTGTTATATGGTTTAATTGTTATGGTTTACTACACAAATCTGGATTTTTGCAGAGCGACCGAATGTATTCGCCCAGTGTTGGAGCATAAGCGTAACTGCTGCACAGAGCCACGACCTCAACAAAGCCTGAGGAGCTGCACATATTGACAGGCATCTGTGGCCACATTTCAGAGATTTGTCTATGACAAAGTGACACTAATGTTTCTGGACAATGTGAGCTTCTACAAAAATGGCACAGAGCATATTTGTACACTTGCGGTGTTTGCATTCAGTTAAATGACTGACCAGTGGGGATGTTTTCAGTGCTCAAAATACATCACAGCTTCAATTTCAGCAACAATAGCAAAAAACACTTAGCGGTTTTACATGGAAAGCCAGTGCTTCACTCAGAAGTGCAGTTAATGTGTCCTGATGACTCTGATCTCCAGTTATAAAAAAAAAAAATACTTTTGTAACATAAAAGAAACCACAATAAATAAATAAATAATGATGGTAAGGAAAATTTGGTATTGATGCATATGAGAGATGGGCTATCTGAAAGAAAAAAAAGTCACGATTAACAGTGATAAAATTTTCTAAATGTACAACGATGAAAAAAGTAATTATTTCTTAAACTTGCTAATTAATACTGCAGATGAATTACTATTATGAAAGTGCTTTAGTAGACAAGATAATCAGTGTTACTTTATTTCTCACAGTTCAGACACCAAAAGCAATTAGCCACTAAGGTAAAAAAAACACATCAAGTTTTCTCTTGAAAATATGAACCAGTGTGTTTGCAAAGGGTTCGATTCAAGGTGTTGTCTTTCTTACATTTTATTTCAACAGTGCATGTAGACATAGAATTATAAAGTTAAAAATTGCCAGAGTTCAGCTTGATTTTCACAAAAAACATAACCTAATAATTAAAGTTTGCATCCATGTCCATGATAAAAGGGTGGGAGGATGGATAGGTGGATGGACATCTGTCAAGCTAACTTTTGAATGTGATGATCTAGCTTAATTTGACAGCCTAAACATAGATTTTATAGGCCTAGACTGATTTAAAATTTAAAAATCTTATACGTTGCGACAGAAATATTTTATTTAACATCGTTTAGACTCTAGTTGCTACCAAATAAGAGAGAATGAAGGTTGAAAATCCTCATATAATCTTCACTATGTTTTATATGCAGCATCAGTACCTTTCCCTATGGTAACCAGCCAAGTGTCTGTCTTAGCGACAGTCTCCAGCCTGGTTCAACTGCACAGGGAACGGTACTTCTCATCTGCGTAAACATTTGGCCTTCAAATCATCTTCCCATTTGTTTATAACAAAAATCTCCAGCAGTTCCACATTCCCTGAAAACACTTCACTGAAAAAATAAATAATAATAATAATAATTATACATACCCTCAGCCCATTAATACTTAGATCACCAAACAACAACATTCCCTGCTGAGCCAGAAGCTAAACTGCTCAATTAGGTTGCAGAAGTATTGTCAGCTCCTGCTGATGCTGCTCTAACACCAAAACAGTGACTTTCTAATCTTATGTTTCTATTTTTCCTACATACAAGTAAAACAAAATCACTATTTACCTTTAATTACCAGCTTTCAAAAACCTGCTTTCCACAAATATACTGCTTCTGCCAGTGAAATACTAATTGTGAGGCATCAATGGCATAAGACTGGTCAGGCAACGGGTGGGATAATAGCCTGTGGGTTAGGCTGAGAACACAAAAGCAGCTCTGTGATACCACAGCCCATACTGTGCCCAAATTCTGACCAATGACAGAGCATTTTACACACCTAGGAGAACTGAGCAAATCAAGTGCTTAGAGACGGAGATTAACACAGACACATTATTGCAGCCTTACGTGAGAATATGCCTTTAAAGTCCTCATTTAGAGATTTTGGAAACACTCAGAAAAGTTGTATGTTTTTCCATAAATTATGTATTTAGAGCAAACCTTCTTGGGACGATGGTCATACAAAGAAAATAAAAATACACAAAAAATTAAAAGCATTGATGCATTTATTCAAGGAAAATCTAAGGTAAAGAAAGAAACAATGTTAAAAATTCAGAAAGGGCAACATAACACTTATGATACCTAGAGGCAGAAAACCATGGTTTTGGTGTTTAAACAAAGATATTTACAAATGACCATCCATCCAGCCATTCACTTTACCATTCTCCATCCATTCTCTACACCGCTTGTCCAGTTCAGGGTTGCAGGAAGCTTAAGGACCATCCCAGGAAGTACAGCGCGAAGGGCAGGACACACCCCAGGACAAATGACCACTGTAGTCAAAATGCTGCAAGTGTTTTGTTAGCATTTGTTCAGCTCAACACTTGCTCTTCCCTTGACTAGAATGAAAAATACGCATCCAGTTAAAAATGTCAGTAATATGATATCACATTACTGAATAATTTAATCTGCTGTTCTATGGAACTATGCTATTGAGCTGAATAGTATGTGGAAAAATCAAAAGTAACTCACTGAACAAATGCCAGTCGCATTGACCAGTTTCTCTTGTGTCCAGTACCATTTACACATGGACACACACACACACACACAAAACTATGTAGCTATTTGCATCCAAATATTCAGCTAGCTAGGCACCTTTTATTGTCATTGCGTATGTATACATGTTACATGTAACAAGAAAATTTGTTGTCTGCATTTAACGCAACCCCCTGGGGTGAGCTGTGGGCGGCACCCAGGGAGAAACTGCTGAGCATTTTGCCCCACCCATTGGGCCACCAGGCTGATAGGTAACACAACACAGCTAATTCCAAATATTATTCTATCAAAATATTGAGACACTTTTACAATTTTCTGGGAATATTATATTGTGTGGTACATTCTAAGGAGCTGATTTCATAGAAGTGCATATTCAGTGTTAAAGATTTCAGTGAGTACAGGGGTAAGTATAGCAATTATACCTCTTACCACATAATCACCATTTCCCATAAAGCTGGAAAAGGGCAGCAATGCCTCTGCTCCCTCTGTGTGATCAGGATTATGTGTTATCTCTTTGTTGTCCATTAATTCTAATGTGCCATTCATTTTAGCCTTCACACCTGAGAGTTTAGCTGTCCCAGATTAACTACATAAAAGGTCTCTCTGAATGGATTTCTTGTTTATGAAAATAAACTGTAGCTTTCAGCAATGATTTCTCCAAGGAAATCATTATTATGAGAATAATATTAAGGTATCTTAAAAAGTATCAGTGAAATAGCTCTGATTTGACAATTTAAATGAAAGATAATGTTTTGACTTGGACTAAGCAAAAAAAAAAAAAAAGAAAAAAGAAAATACCCAAAAAACCCTGTGTACTCTATTAATATCTTAACATAACATTTTTACAGTATTACTGCCTAATAATGACATTCTACAGATGACCTGCAACAAGCTACCTGACCTGAATTATTCCAGTATCACATTAAGACTTAACTCAGGAAGGACGCAGCAATTTGAAGTTGGAAGTTGTGGGGAGTAAGTTAAAAACCTAGAACCAGAGAGGAGGGGGTGCTGCCGGACATCTTCGGAGTTCTGTACCCAAAAGGGGGGGTTGCTATCAGATGCCTTCCAAGTTGCAGACCAGAAAGGGGTGACTGTCCCATCACCTCAAAAACTGTGGGCTTTCATCCATCCATTATCTTAACCGCTTATTCCTGGTGAGGGTCGCGGGGAAACCTGGAGCCCATCCCAGAGCACACAGGGCACAGGGCAGGGGACACCCAGGGCGGGGCGCCAACCCACCACAGGGCTGTGGGCTTTCAATAAAAACTAAACATAAAATGGACAATAACAACAATTCCACTGGCTGCAAATCATTACGTTGTCAACTAATTGCCACTTCTGTATTTAAAAGACCACACATTTCTGTGGCCTTTGCCTGTTGATGTTTTTGGAGTTCTATAGCTTTAACTTCAAATGTAACTAGCTATAACTGTCAGATCTATTGATCTCCATATACATTGTCAACATGTCATATTTTAAAGAGATAAGTGATTTCAGTGCTTAAATATAAATTATTGAGTAATGCTGGTATGTGCCACAGTTCTAATATTATATATGGCAATTAAAGGAACTGTTTTAATGGCGTACCAGTTTCAAAAGCACTGATTTCATACAAATCACCAAACTAAAATGAGCCAGATCACTTCTTAAGGTATTTTTATGTACTATGACTATGAATTCTTTCATTATGCATAATCCTCTTCCGTCTAAAAGTTTATCCTCAGGAAAATTTAAATGGTAAGTAAGTGAATGTAACACTTTATGGCTCTGATGAAGTTTAAAAATTATTCCAGTGATAAGCTTAAGGGTGCATTTATATATTAATATTTATGAAATAGCACGCATGCTTCATGTTGTTGTCTGGCTTCATTCATTTGTATTGATTTCTTCAACTTTCTCTGTAAAGCGCTTTGAGGCATGCTGTTGC
>JABJVR010001171.1:0-19667 GCA_025773905.1 Chitala chitala
ACCAGCCCCCAGTCTTAAATGATGGGCACCACACAGTCACCTTATTTACATGTTTGTGTTCAGATTTTAAATAAATGTATTCAGGCTCATTGTAAAGTTTTGTCTGAAGCCGCAGCAGCAGATTTAAGAAAGACCGTTCAGTTGTCAAAAAGATCTGAAAAGACCATGTCTTGTTCCTTAGGCATAAAGCTGCCTGTTGTCCTGCCTAGTAAGAGGTGAGTTTTACCTGTTTGACCTTTGCCCCTGTCCATTCTTATAGCTACACCTTCCAGGACGTGCAGGATAACACAGACTGCATCTGGAAGTTCCAGAGATATGAGCTCATTAAGGAGTATCAGAGCCGGCCATCCCTCCCCCCACCGCTGATCCTGCTCAGCCACCTGTACCTCCTCTTCACACACCTGGTGCCCTGCTGCCTCCGCCCCAATGACAATAAACAGTTCAGTAAGTTGAGCTGTGTGTGTGTGTGTGTGTGTGTGTGTGTGTGTGTGTACCCCAGGCTGCTTGTAGAGGGGGGTGGTCAGACACGATGTGGACAGTCTCCCTCTTTCCTCATCCCACAGAGCAGCAGCTGCCCCAGTGGGAGGAGGAGGAGGTACTCTATTGGGAGGCACTGATGAAGGAGAACTACGTGGCCAAGAGCCAGGAGGAGCGCAGTCAGAGCATGGAGTATCGCATCCAGGAGACCGCTGAGAAGTAAGTAATGTGAAGGTGTCTTGCCAGGACAAGTGTAGCAGTAACGAGATAAACTAAATGCATCTAAACATGTAACTGTATTATAGCTTTAAATTTTGCAGTAAGGTATTGCACACGTGCCTGGTTTTGTGGCTGCAGTTAATCACTGGATACGTAGCCCTCCTTCTCCCTAGGGTAGTATAATCAGAATTGTGAGGGATGGTTGGCATGTCTTTGTAGGGTGGGCGAAGTTATGGAACTCCTAGAAGGGGACCAGAGCCGAGATTCCCAGACTGTGTTGCAGAGGCTGGCTAACCTGGAAGAGCAGGTATGCTTCCCGCAGGGTCGGCTTCCTTCTACTTACGCTTTGCCTGAGAGCGTCATCCAGAGCTTCTTCCCGTCCCGCAGGTGTCGAGTTCAGCTAAAGCGCTTCAGTGGATCGTGAACGCCCTCAGATCCCAAGGGTTCCAGTCCGAAGGGTCAGCATCTCTCATGTGTGAGTTACAGTCATGTTAGACCTCGGCTGATGAAGTCCTTACTTTTGCAGGGATGCTCATTCTTGTCTTGTCACAACTGTGGTAAGATTTACACCTGACTCAGGCTCCTGTGTTTGTCAGGGGGGGTGTTTCCCTAATATCCGTTCTTGCGCCCATTCTTGTGGCTGTTCCTGCTCTCCAGCCTTTACAAGGTCCAGCACGGAGAGTGAACTTAGCAGAACGGGGGAGGAGATGGAGAGCGAGGAGGAGCAGTACCACATCAACGCCCGACAACTTCAGTACCCGGGCAGCATGGTCACTCGCTTCCCTGTGCCAGACGAGAAAGTGCCCTGGCAGGTGCCTGTTTTTCCATTGGTCCACTCCTTATTGTAGTGGCTTCCCACAGTTTGATTGGACAAAAATTGTAACCAAGTGCTTCTTGCCTAGACTAGCAGAATGTTGTTTTCTTCTCAGGTGGAATTCCCTGAATACATGCCCCCTGTTTACAATGCCCAGAGAACAGACGCCTCTGAAAAGAAGGGCCCAGCACAAACACAGGAGTGAGTTCCCATCACTTCTCCTTGTCTGGTCAGAGCCAGGTCTCTGGTGATAAAGGGCCAGAATAAGATATCCCACTTTGTGTGATCTCATAGTCTGGGTTTGTAGGCTCATGATGTTAACTTCAAGAACAACATTGCTAAGAAGCCTGTTTTTACAATAATGAATTGAGATATTTCTTTATTGATATTTCCACAGCTCGGACATTGCCAGCTTAGCGGAGTACAGGTTAGTAGCACACACTGGTTACAGGTAGCACCGAGGCCCAAAATGAGAGCTCCAGGCTCATCACCGTGTGCTTTCAGGAACCCAGCAGGGAGGACTGGGTTGATGGGGAGAGGCTGTCTAGACCAGCTAGGCCCAAACTGGATCCGTGAACCGGTCATCACAAGGTGAGCAGGGCTTAGAGTACAAGACAGAGAACATCGTTCTTTTTAAAACCACTTGCCCTTTTCAAGGTTGTGGCAGGTGACACACCGGGGGCCTTTTTCAGATGAGGCAGGACACACCCTGAATTGGGCATCAGGACACATTGTTACTGAACACTCCCTGACAATTCACACATGGGGGGCAATTTAGAGCTCCTAATCCACATCTGGAATGTTGTTATAATGTGGGAGGGGGACCTGACACCTAGCGTAAACCCATGCACGCAGAAGATTCAAACCTACAGCCACATTAAGAGCAGTGACACTGAAAGTGTGAAATGACAACACTGGCCACTGGGTGGCCCCCAAGCTGCCCTGAGAGGGGAGACAATTCTGTAGCAAATAACTGTTTATCTGCACTGTTCCCTTGTAGGGAAACTCAAGGCACAGCTATGCCAGTGTTACTAACATGGACAGTCTGCTTCACTGTAGACCTCTTTCACATTTGGAAACGCGACTGGGGGGAGAGAACTATGTACATGGGGGCATCACACTGTGACGCTCACAGTCCCTATAACAAGCTTCTGTTTAATACCGAGTTTACTATGGAGAATTTTGTCTTGGTTTGTGAGCTTATTTGTAAGGAATGTAGGTGTGTGACATGGACATGCGATTGGCTGTCTATGTCCTACTAGATGGTGTGAGGGGGACAGCCCTGTGCTGGAATTCCTGGCAATGTGGGACGAGCCCCCAGGACACTGGACATTACCAGGGGTGAGTCTCTGGGCTTGACACTGTGACTGCTGCCCTCAGGTTCTGTCTAGCCACAAAACCCAAACCTCATAATTACTTCAGCACCTAAACAGCTAGCAAACTTTGAACCACTCAAAATTAAACAATTTTCTTCTTTGTTTACATTTCACACAGTGGTGTTAAAGTCTTAAGTCAACAGCTTTTGGGGCATACTTGCTTAAATAAATTTTACCACGGTATACTAAGTTTGTACACATGACCTTGTCTGGGTGTCCTGCCTGCGTCTACAGTTTCAGTTTTGATGGTGTTCAGGAGATAAATGCTTAGTGTGTTACACTCAGGGGCCAGCAGATATTGAGGAAGCCTTTCCAGAGACGCTGGAGAAAATTCTGGATAAGAAGATGTGCAAGAAGATCCAAGCATGGATGTCAACGGGCGACCACATGCGCACGGTAAACCTCAGACAAAACCTTGGTGTAGGTGTAACAACAGACCGACACGTTTTGTCTGTATGTCTAACTTTTTGGAGACTTGTGTGCAGGTTGACATCAGCAAACAGTCTTGCGAGGTGTTAAATTACTTTAATTAGTGCTTTGGAAGTTGTCTGCTAGCATGGAGGAGTGCTGTGTGTCAGTTTATGCAGGGCAATGTTTCAGAAATTGTGGCAAGTTAATAAATTAACATATCTTAAGTATTTTAATCAAGTTCATTCATTTACATTTTGGCTACTTAAAACACATTAAAAAAGAAAAAAATAAAATGTCTTACAGCAATTATACTAGACAACATATGGAAAACTTCGCCAAACTGGTGTAAAAATTCACCATTTGTAGGAACTGGCAACAGGGTTAGTCATCCGTGGTTTTTAACAGTACAATCAGGAAGAGAAATAAACACTTTCCTACAACGTTACAGGTGTACGAGGGCTACGCGGACGACTGCCGAAACACGGACAACGCTTGGGTGGAAACTACTTCGTTTCATTTGCACCTCGAGCAAAATAATATGCTTCTCACTGAGCTGAATTCAGTGGTGAGGACAACTTTGATCCTTCAACACAACAAACTTACACCGATACTCAAGATGATGTCTAAAACACACTATTTATGGATTTACCACTTAATGTGAACCGAGAGAAAGATTCTATCATGGGCTCTAACTTTGTACCTCATTAGTAATACTTTTGCGTTGAGGCCACACCCAGAAAACAATATTAAAAAATTACTTTCCCACATTTCCAAGGGGCAATGACAGCAAAAATATTTTTTAACATTGAAAATGCATTGGTTTCAACAGGATAATGTTGTGTAAAATGATTCTACAAAATGTTTGAGCATGCCCTTAAGGTTGTTAAGATTTCTGTGCTTTGAGGAACACAGTACCTAAATCTAAAAAACAATCATAAATCTTCCTCAGTGCTGTGTAGTTCTCTTTGAATGATAATTTCTAACCAAATGGTGAGTAAGGTTTTAAAAGAAAAGATATGGTTAGCTTTAATGAATTTAACTTCAGAAGCTGTTTTCACCAGGTTAACTTGAGGCCAGCATCAGGGCAGCAGGTGTGCTGGAAGGAAGTGAGCAGTACCACACTGGGATGCTCCCACCAGAGGGATGTCCTCCGACAAATCTTAGAACAACAGCCCAGGACCTCCTGATGAGCTGACGCACAGCACTACCTCTTCACATGGACCAGCGTTCATCGGCTTTTATCCGCAATAAGCATAGCAAGAGAGCATCAGCGTCCCCTCCATCTCCAAGAGAAACAACACTATAACGCAACATCAACTCCATGATGCTGTATAAACTCTGTACCATCTGAAACTGTACAAAGCGTCCTGATCATGGACGACTTGCACGGTCACAAGACTTTGCAGGAATCCGTTCTGAACTAGACGGGAAAGGTTAGCTATTCTGCCAACAAACAACTGCCCACTGAGGTGCAGTACGACTGATTACAGGAATCTCCTATAAAGATGTTTTTTTGAGACCTATTATTGTTTGGAAATATGAAGCAAAGTTTAGACATTTAAATGACAGATCAGCATATTCATCCTTTTCCTATAATTGCTTATCAAGTGTTAGTCTCCAGTTTGTCCATAACTCAGACCAGACAGGGTACAGCCTGGGTGAGATGGAAGCCCATCATTGTTAGTCACAGCACACACGTACAACATGTAGAACTGTATAAGGCGGACAGGGAGACGCTGATTCACCTAAGCAGGGGATGATGCTGTAGGCAAGGAGTGAACGTGCAAGTGCCACACTCACAGAGTTGAGGCCAAACCCCAGAACCAAGCTTGCTCTCAGCTAGCAGGGGATGCATTGCAGGTGTGTGTGAAGTTGCAGGGGTGTCTGTTTATGAGAAGTTGCGAGTACGCCCAGGTCTAACAATGATGCGTTGTTGTTAGGTACTGTGAGAACAGTGTGTGCAATTAGAAGAATTTTATTTAAAATATTGTTTGAGCAGTAAGATGCTGTGTGTAGACAAACTGTAACAAATCACCTGAGTATTAGGATCATGATATGATGTAAAAACACTGGATTAGAGAGCTCCTGTGCTAACCACGTTACAGTTTGGATGCACCACTCCTTAATATCATTGTGCCAGTTTTGCCCTATTGCATTTCTCCTGTACTGCTCCCAACATCAACAACTAATCTGTCATCTTTCATGCTACATCTGTAACCAAACAATTCTAGCATTATTTCCTTAACATGCACAATTAACATCTTAATTTTTGCCAGTTCTTATCTTCTCATTAGTGATCTTGTCCTGCTACCTAATCTTCAAATACTTCTTGTAGGACTTAGTTTCAAAAGCAATCAGTCTTTTTATATCATCTTGACTCAATGTCCACATTTCACAACAGCAAATCAGCAGCACAGTCCGATGGCCAACATAAAATTCTGTTGAAAATCCGAAGCTCTTCCAGCTTTCTTTGGACAATCCAAAGGCTCCTGCTGTTTTCCCCAATCTTCTTATGGTTTCACTGGAGCAGTCGTTACCCTATATGGTAAGACCACCAAGGCATAAAGCCTGGTCTAGACAATTGAGAGTTCAACTTTTCTCGGTATTACTTAAAAAAAGTGAGCATAATAATCAGCTGTTGTACCCTTAATTACAACACAATGTACAGAAAGCACAATAAATATGTTTATTCTAAACAGGACATTGCTGTATAGTAATGTTTAAGTTAATGTGTTCCAGGTATTCATTATGGGCTTGCATAAAACACATATAGGCTGGATTTAAAGCAGTGAATGGTGACACCTGCTGTATAGAACATTACAGCCACACCATCAGCTGACCTGCTGCCCCTCATATGTGATTCGTACCTATGCTGTATTTGCCTTAAACCTTCTTCAGAGGATCTACAACAACAGCACAGGTTACTACATGTACCACACACCTATAGACAGACTGTTAATCAAATATACGTAGAGATTGTGGAAAACTACATTGTAAAAGAGCTTTAGAACTTCACCAAATATGACTTTGTTGCCTTCCATACTGTGTGACCCCAACATGTGACAAGGTTCTCATAATACCCTGCAGTTACAATGAAGAGAAACACCCAAACCTGGTGTAAGCTTTCAATTTTTTATGTTTGTCTTGTGGTCTTTTATAGGTTATTTGGCTTTTGCTGCAATTTTGTTGCCAATGAAATGCAAACTTCTTAAACTAAGGCTTGTTACAGTAAATGAAGTTCATACTCAAATGGAATGTGTATTTTTGAATATGCATATACTGTTGAATATGGGGCAGTACGGGTGACACTTCTACTGTCTGACTGTAGAATGATTAACGGCATTATACAAGTCTTCCGATATCTTATTAATAAAAAAGCCCTTAAGTAACTGCCCTCTGTGTATGCTCTTTCGTTAAATGTTTTTACTGTAGTGTATCAAAGATGCTACATACAAGCAAAAATAAAGTATGATTCTACATTATTGTAACAGCAAAGCTGTTCTAGCCAGGTTGGGCCACCAAAAACACAGTGACAATGCCAACATTCCATTTTATTACTTATAAACACACAAATAACAGAAATATGAATTAATAATATAAATACCAATAATGTGTTTAACAAACAAAAATATTTTCCTTGGTCTCCTCTGGAAAACTCCCAGCAGATTTCACCCTAGGCAAACCAGGCACCTGAGGCCCTGAATTATTAAAGTCCATAAAATCCTTTACATTACATTATGCCCTCTCCTCTTCCTTGCTTAAATTTCCAGTAACAGCAGGTCATGCGGCCGCATGACCGTACTTCAGAAATACCCCTAAAACCAGCATTAATGTCAACTCTGCAGGTTCCCAGAAAACTGCAACAAAACAGAAGTTGACTCACTATAATGAAACTTTAACACTAGTTTCATTAACGAGTCCTGTTAGAGACGGCATCTCATTACAGCCTTAAGACTGTTTTTTCACCCCTGATGACTACATTTACAATTTACATCGCAAACGAGCTCTATCTGCCACGGTACACCTGCGTGGGACGCTGCGGGTCATGTGACCCGCGCGCGCCAGCTGGTTACAGGTGAGTGGCACGCGAACGCCGGAAGTGACGTCGAGGCTCACGAGATTCGGATTGGAGTCGTCGCCGACGGCAGAAGAGCAGCCGATCGTCCTCTCTGAAGCGATATAGATGAATATATATGAAACGGTACTGTAATTTTCTTTTCGCCGGTTTTGTGGCTCATGGCGCCCGTGTGGGCGCTGGATTCCCCCCATTGTTCTGTGTGCAGTCCCACCCAGGGCGCCGATATTTAACGTTTTTGAGCCGAGCTCGCCGTAATCGGACGTCGCTCTATGCGGCTGATTTGTGGCAACACGGCGCCGCAGTATGATGCTGCATCTGTGTGTAAAGTTAAATGTATTTATTTTGCGAAGCCTTCAGTTGTGATTTATACTTTTTTAAACGCGGTACATTGTTACGCAACAGAATCTGAGTGGGTTCTGGCACTCCGTCCTCCTTGGATGAGCTAGCCGTGTTTTCGTGTTTGCATTTGTCTGACGTATTATCTTGCTGGGTGGCTGGTTTTATATTTATATTTTATGTGACCGGTTACGGTTAACTCTACGTTATTCGGTATCAGTTGTCGTTTTACCGTTTCTGCAAGACGTAAGGTCACATTTGCACAGTCCGTGCAGGACGTGTCCGCTGTGTGTTCTGCATTCGTTTTATTTTGCATAAATAAATTGGTCGAGTTGATCTTTATCATGCTTACTATGAAATAGTAATAGTTCTATAAGAAATGGTAAACATCATAAAGATGATGTTTGAACGAACTGTACAGTGATCTGTTCACATGATGGCGAGGTGCACCTGCAACTGCTCGTATTTCTCCCTTCATAAAAGCACCAGGAAAACAACTTGCTGAATCCAGTTGCTAAAATTGGTAAAAACGTATAAGGTGGTTTTGTGTAGTTGTATTCATTAGTCACCTTTATATAATCATTATTCCTTAGAATTTTTTTTTTTTTTTTTTACCTTGAAATATCATTGCAGAGCGCGTAAAGGTATTTTTGACGGCGGGATGCGGTGATTTTTTTTTCAATAATGCGAATCTGTTAACATTATTTTAAATGAATGCTTTGTTCGAGATAAATACACAGAATTGGAACAATGTGCTGACGCTTTAATGGATGGCTCTAAGCGATGGGGGCGCAGCGCAGGCCGTGTCCCCCGGCGGCTGCGCGCTCACACCGGCGGCTGCGCGCTCACACCGGCGGCTGTACCCGGCGACGCCACGCAAAACCAGTTCTGTGGATTTTCCTAAATGGGACGTTTTATGCCCGTCATGTTTAGCTAAAAGGAATGAAAGTTCTGTTTTCAGTAAACAGGCCAAATTATGGAGCGCGTTGCGTTTTGCTCAGCTGGATAATTATATCCTTACTGTCATTTTTAGAAACTCGCCAACCCAATGACTATCTTGCAAATGACGATTTTGCTGGTTAAGCGAACATTTGTAATGTTTTACGGAGTGAGAATAAAATGAATCTTCCCATATTAAAGACCATGTGGATCACAAATAAACGGTTACAACTTGTGGGATCATTGCACGATGCAGTATTGGAAAAGCAAGAAAGTGTCTTTAAATAACCAATACTGTACATGTGGTATATAATTTTTGGGTCAATCAGCACCAGTTACGTGAGAATAAAGCATTAACACCTCGTGTTCATTTATTATAGTTGTGTCTTCCAAATGAAAAGTCTAATTCGGTGTATTTGCTGCTGCTTTTACTAATTAATGAAAGGAGAAGCGATTCCGCTGCAGGGCTTTCAGATTTACTCCAATTTCATGCCGTGACTCCTTGCCACGGAAGCTGAGAGGGCTGCTTTCAGCTGCAGGATACTTCGGTTTTTTAACATCCGAGCGAGGCAGCCCTAGCCGGTTTGGTGGAGCAGGGTGCCTTTACAGATGAATCTCCAAATAGGCGGCGCATCTGGTTAAGTTGCAGCCGATTCTCACGCACAGCTGTTTGTTTTCACGTCTTTCACGTGCTTGTTTGTGATGTTAAACGCTGCATTAAGGGATGAGCCTGAGGATTTCAGAGTTTGAAAGTGCATTGCTTGTACCCCCAGAAAAGATGAGCAGTGCAGAATGATTGAGGATGTTTTGTCTGTTGATGGAACAGTAAACCTTTACTTTGTTCCGTCGTTGCTGCAAGCAGATTGGAATTTTAGGAACATTCACAGCTTTTCTTGTACTGGTTTAAATATTGTGTTTTATGGACAGAATGAAGAAAATTTGTTAGCAGTGATGGCTTTATGGAGAAGTTGCACATGATGTAAAAGGCATGCCTGGCTGGAACTCAGAGGCCCCGGGGATTGTAGTCTCACCCAGTGTGTGAGGAACTCAAGGCATCGATACTATCCACCACCGAAAGCGAAAGTGAAGTAGAGGTTGAACTGGTTAAACCTGTCTCATGAATGCATGTTAGGCAAACATCTCTGCATGGTGTAATACACAGGAGCCCCTTATTCCAGGTGACAAGGTACACTGTGGGCCTCAAGTTACTGAACTGTCACGGGTTAAGTATGGGTAGCACAATTAAAATGACAATGATTGCTACCTCTTGGTATGCACGAAAGGCTGCTCGTTCCTACGACAGTAATTTGAAAAGTGTAATACCTCACTCGCTAGCGTTTCCTGTTCCATGGAACTCTTAGGTCTTTAACTTGGGTCAACGTCATTCTGTGATATTTGGTATTTGGGTCCACTTTGCTCTGTTTTGTCCAAGGTGTGTTTTGTATCGCATGCTGTGTATTTGTGTGATGGCTAATGTGAACGTAGTTTGCCGTGTCAGCTCGTTTGCATTAGCGAAGCCGGAGCTAAGGTGATCCTGTTAATTAGGCCGGAGGAGGGTGTGGCGAGTCTCGGTCATAAACAAAAGGAGACGAGCTGATCGGCAACTTCTATCTGTCGTCTCTGAAGGCGACCATTTTCTTGCATTGTGCTGTGGCGGTTTGCTGTGCCAGGGCTTTGGTCTTCATTGCCAGCCCCTGCACTGAGCTGGGGCAGTTGAGCTGTGCTGTACAATGTTCTGGTTTCTGATTGATTGGGAGGATCACGGACTGTTACAGACAGATATGAGTATCTTATTCCCTCCTGCTCTTTTCCCCTAGTTTTTCTGCAGCTTGGCTGTGCAATTTTTCTTCCCCTGCCTGCAGCATTCATGCCAAGTGTGTTATTACTCAAGTATAGAATCATGTGCACTACCGCTTGCAGTCCCCAGGGGCAGTGTTTTGTGGCACACCAGATTGCAGGTGGTTTCCCACTGGTCAGCAAATGACACCTGACCGTGCTGTTCCAACACAAGAGGGTATCTTCTGTAGAGGCAGCTTGTCAGGTTTATCTGCTTGAATTGCAATCAGATGGTGAGCTGCTCCACAGTCTGCAAGGTTTTTTCATGTCACCAGGAGCTGCAGTGACGGTAGGCTGGCTGGCTTTTTCTCTGTGTTTACTAGGTGGTCAATACTGGGGGGTCTGCTGTATGTAATCCAACCTTCCTCTTTCTATATGATGTTACATGTGTCCCTGTTAACTGGGAGTCCTGTGGTTTCAATCCAGATTGAGAATGCCATGTTGCCTTGGACACGGCAGTCTTTGGCATGTAAAGGGATTTTGGTGGCACAGTTTGATTTGGCACACACTGGCAGGAACTCAAAGTGTGGGGGGAGTGGGTGTTTGTCAGTCCAAGTTCCTGCTGCACTGTGGTGTGTGTGTATGTGTGTGGGGTGGGGGAGGGGCTGGTAGGCTGCTGCCACCACCTACTTTCCGGGTTTGTTGACCTTGAGGTGCAGGGTCATGGGCAGCCTCTCTGATTCTCCCATGGCTTGGTTTACCTGCTCTCAGGTGCCCAGGCGTGTGGGCATCTTCTTTTTTTTTTTGTTTGTTTTTTTTTTCTTCCCCTGTTGCTCCCTGTCTGCCGTCTTGCTCTGTTATTTGAGTCACTAAACAACAGACTGAAGGTAAACACTGTTCATGGCTGGGCCGTTCCAGGCTGACAGAAACTGTCGTACCTGACAGAGGGGACAGGCAAGGGGGGGCGTCGCATACACACGCACTTTGTGTGTTCTGCTGTTAGTGAAATAGTGATGAGGGTATGTAACAGAACCACATTGGTGTGTTTTACACAGGTAGTCTGGAGGATGGTCCTGAGTGGCTGTTGGGCACAACAGTCACCCCCCCCAAAGAGGCTCAAGACAAAGTTGCAGAAATACCCCATCTTAGCATCCTAAACATGGTGCATAATCTGAGGCCCGCCCCTCTGTAAATGTTGGACTCTGAGATGTTTATGTAGTGGAAAGTTTCCAAAAGGCATGGGACGTCCCATGCTTGCGTGCCCTTTCCCAGTCACGTGTCACACAAGCAGGCAGCTTCCGGTGACTGAAACGAATCTGGTGCCCGGCACACGGGAGCGGTCAGCCTCCATTGTTCACTGCTTCGCGGCCTCCGAGTCCAGTTTCAGCAGACGCTGTAGCCCTTGTCTCTGTAAATCTAGGCATGAATAACTTATGTTTGCGTCATACACATGCAGAAAATTTGCTGTTAACTAATGCTTCCTCCTCTTCGTCGTATTCCATGTTTCTCAGTCCTTTCTCAGCCAGCCATACTCTGGGGTTGAGAATAAATGGTTGGTGTTTAGAGGAGGAGGAGGGTTCTGCAAAGACTGTGTTATCACATCATGCTTGTCCTGTGTCCTCTGAACTGCATTAATTAAGCACATGCAATCAGAAAAGCATTTAAGAGTGAAATACTTAATGGCTGAAGTGTTGTAAAGCTGCTTCAAAACACTAACTGCTTATGGGATAAGGCATAAAAAAGGGACCCTGTCTCACACAAGTTCTGCCATGGACAAGTCCAGCAGCTCTGAGGTCTTGGCTTACTAGACATACAGCAGGTAAGAAAACTGGGTTCTTTAATAAGGAGCTAGCCTGAACCCAATCCTGTGTGCTGGCAGAAGGAGGGCGTGAGATCCCGACACCACGTAGCAGAGTGCTGGTTTTTGTTTTGTTTTGCTCCCCCCCTCCGTTTTGTTTTGTTGCTACACTGACGTGGCCCCGCTCCTTGTTGAAACCTCTGTCGCCAGCCTGTCTGTTTGCGCTTGGCTGACCTTTGGAACCTCAGGGCCAGCACTGAGCCAGGCAGTCGCTCGCTGGGCTGACGTGACTCGGGGACGAGGCGCTTAGCGTCGTCTACCAGGGCGCACGGTGGAGTCGTGACACCTCGCTGGTCAATATTTAACAAGGAACTTGTCCTCTCTCTGTGTCTTTGAAGCGCCTCGCAGCTTTATGAAGAGAGAACTGCTGCTTGGACAAAACTTTTGTCCTTGTATTTACCAAATTGCAGGCTGCCAACACTGTTTTGGGCAGTGACGGTAGGTAAGCAGTTTTTACACAGCAGAGTGTGACGCTAATCAGCTCTTGGGTCAGGTGATTTTAATACTTTATTGCTCTTTATTTAATACGTTATGGCTTGGTGCTTAGTAGCAGAGTTTGTAGTGTAATGTGTAGTGTTTACGCACTAGCTTCACTGCCTTCCTTGGATGGTACATAAAACAGGACTTCTCTCGGTGCTGCCCTTCTGGACTGTGTGTGTTATGGCTGTGCCTGATGAGCCAGTGTGCCTGGGGTGTGTGTGTGTGTGTGTCATGTACCTAGTCACAGTTTTGGTTCATTGGGTTGATTGTGTTACCATGTCCTGTGTTTTTGTTAGGCTACTCTTAGGAGTTAATTACATAAGAATGAGGGCCACAGGGACACACCATGCAGACATGTCGATGCAGGTGGAGATTAGACATGCTGGTCCTGCTTCCCAGTATGATTAATAATAAACTGACTTTATTACCTATTATTTTTTATTGTGATCTGTGTACATGCAGGTGAAATGTTCTGCCGTAATTGTTGCATTACCTTGATATGCATTCTGTTGGGGGGGGGGGGGGTGGCAGGTTGACTAAGGTTAATTTGTGTGTAATAATCTGGTGATGTGGGGTAACTGGTTGGAATGAGAAGTCACAAGCATAGGTAGACAATGTCCAGCAGGAAGTCTCCCCACCTGTTTCACAAACGGTATCACCCGTGTAGCTGTGGCTCAGTCACTACGGCTTTAGCAGGAGTGCACCAGACGCTGTAATGTACAGGGGATGGCGGGCTTGACACCACTGCAGTGTCAACGCTGTAACGTCATGGGCGGGGTCATGTGAGCGGGGGAGCGGCCTGGTGATGGTTCGTAGTTCGAATGGGAGAAGTTGGCAGCTCCAAGCCTTTCTGTCCTGTGCCGGAGAACTATAGACACTCAAGCACGTGTTTGATTCGCCTTCGCTGCCGGTGTCACACTCTGTGGGGGGAAAAAAAAAATGTAACTAGCTCTCGGTGTGATGTAACCCTGCGTAAAGAGGGGAGCTGCCGGCTTCCATGATGAGTAAAAATGGGGAAATAAAGCGAAGGGATTCACTGAAAGTTTAAGGACCGTTCCATAAGAACACACAAAGGACGGGAGACAGAATAAAGAACAAAAGGTGATGAACTTGGAGTCTCGCAACAGGAAAGTTAAAAGAAATCAAACATTCTGATGCAATTCATCAAGCAACTACAAACAAACAATCAAATTAATCCTTAAATCATATATTTCAGCATTTCTGTCCTGGTAAGCACACCTATGTGAATATTCTAGGTTTAAAAAACACAAACGACATATAAAATCGACCATCCACAGGCTAATCTGCCTGTAAAACTTAGTTGTTCCTAAATCTGTGCACGTTAAGGGAAATGTCGAAACCCACAGGAATGCATGAATATTAATTTATGTTCTGAGCGCAGTTGTGAAGTTCAGTTCTAGTTCCCAGCTTCTGCCTCGTCACCCAGGGGTGCGACTGCCACACTTTGCTCAGTCTGCCGCCAAAGAAACGTACGTTTTGTGTAGCGCTTCATTCATCCGTCGTTCACCGATGTCCTTGCATGCTTTGCAGATGGACGGTGTTCTTGACAGTGTCGTGTTCGGTACGTTGGTGCCATGATCGAGACGGTGCCTCAGGACGGACCCGCGTGAGCGTGCGTCTAATGAGGATTCTCACCCGCTCCATCGCAGCCCTTAGCGTGACGCTTTGTAGGTCAAAGTTATTTAGTTGAAGCAGCCTGGATGTATTTAATGAGCTATAGCAACGTCTGTCACTAAATATAAATGTCTCAGGCAAATTATTAAGTCTCCAAACGACGCTTTCTTGTCAGATGAATGAGGGCACACAAGAATGAACAGGAGGAATACCGTGGCGTTTCCTCTGTTTTTGATTTTTCTGTTTTTTTTGCAGCTGAGTTTTTGTGTGAACGTTGCTCTAAAAACACTTTTGTTTCTGGTTTTTAGACCCCTTCATTGTGATCTCGTAGTAACTGATCCTGAGCCCTGTATACCTGGCAGGTCAGGAGGGGCAGGAACAGGCTGCTGATTGTCGCTCCGCTTTTGCTAGCTCTTCTGCCGGCACCCCTGAGCTGTCCTGAACCCGGGCCGTGACAGTCACCTGTCTGAATGGTGACGCAAACAGGCCGCAGCACATCCCCCTTACAAAGGCTGACGTGAGCTGTCGTGAGCATGGCAGCGGTTTCACGGGTTCAGGCGATGGCTGTGCTCAGGCGTTATGTGCGCTGTGGTGCTGCTGTGATACGGAGGTGAACGCCGTCGGTATCAGGCTCACCTCGCCAGCTCTGAATGAGGTGTCCTCAGGTGGAGCGGTTGGAAGGTGGTGTTTGGTCCCCTCTGCCTCTAGTGAGGTTGGAGGGTGTTAACATGCACCTGCTGAGCATGTGGGGTGCTGCCCCCCCTTTCTATAGCTTCGTGGGCTCCCAGAGTCACAGAGTGTGGGTGACATAACTGCTCCGGGGCTGCCGGCCTCATGCCGGGGCTTGAAAGCACAGATTGCGTCAACAGAGACCTTTGGGGGCACAAGGAGAACATTAAAGCTCCACCTCCTCCTCCTCTCTTCATATACTTCTTGTTCTGTATCCTCCTCATCCTCTTTGTTTCTTGTTTTACCTGGATACCCTTTAAATTCCAGCTCTAGGTGTTTTTCTTCTAGTTGAAGAAAGCAACTAGATTTGAGATCAGCACCATAACCACCCGTACCTGTTGGGTTTATGTTTGATACTTGGTCTCAGTCATGGATTGAGGCTGCGCTCTGTGGACTCTGGGACCCTGGTAGGCCGGGAGGGTGTGTCAGAGGGGCTGAGATTATGGGTTCAAGAGTGGTTGGGTGTGTGCAGGTGTTTCTGTGTATGCCAGGCAGCTTTAACCTGTATGGGGGGGCAGATAAATAAACCTGCACATGAGGAGGACTAATGCTGGTACCCCTGCAGGACATGTTAATTAGTCCTCCTAGTGATGCGTGAAAATTGATTTTAAAAAAGGCATAATTAATTTTTTTTTTTTCTTCTTCAGTAGTGAGGATTTTTGAAATGGTAAAGCTTGTAGAGGAAAACCAAATGCTTATTTATTAATTTACAATCCGGTAGAGGTGGTTGCCATAATTATTGTCAATGTTCCTCGGTGGATGGTCTGAGTCTCCGCCCCTCTCCTATCAGTGGGCCATGTCTGAGTCTCCGCCCCTCTCCTCTCAGTGGGCCGTCTCTGAGTCTCTGCCCCTCTCCCCTCAGGGTGCGTTCTTTGATCCTCCCCTCAGGGGGCGGTCCCTCATCTCCTTCTGCTCTTGCTGCTGCACTCACGCCTCTTGCACACAAGCCATTTCATTCATGAAAAGTGTGACGTGAGCATGGTGCTGACACACAGACGCTAGCTCTCTCGCTCCGTGCTCAGACGCTGCCGGCTTTCGGCAGGACAAACCTCCGCCTCCGCTCCTCCTCCTGCTGCTCCTGCCCTCTCCCGGTGCTGTGGATTCTTCCTCTGCAGGAACGAGCGTGTGCCCGGGCTTTTCCAACCGTGAGTAATGTGGTGCAGTGCAGCTGCTTCCAGCTACATTTACGTTTGGAGGGGGTGGGGTGTCTGTGCGTGTGTCTTTGTGTACGTAGTTTTTGTCAGCCTTAATAGATTTTCTTTTAAGGGACTTGGGTACAGTTCGTGCGTACAGCTGAATTGTGGCTTTGTGCTATTTTAAGCTCAGTCAGTGACGACCACTTTTGATGCGTTAGTTCTCGGTGCCCTCAGAAGGACAGGCGGGGGGGCTTCTGCTCCCAGCTGATTCATGTCTGTAGCACGCACACTCCAGGGCATGCTAATGCCTATTGTCTGAAGAGGTGAACCTGCAGACGTTTCAATGCCTTTTCCCTTAACCCCCCTCCATCTTCCCCCACCTGGGGTTTCATTTGCATGGGTCATTTCTCAATCATCTGTTTTCTGTCCATCGGCACATGATGGCGCTATACTGGGGCTGCTTTTCCACTTCCACAGAATGGGTTTTCAAAGGCACCCCCCCTCCCCCCGGCTGTTCATGCTGTCCCGAGGGCTGATGCAGCTTAATGGAGTCGTCGCATTGATTTTGAAGGCTGAGTGGTTGGCTGGAAGGATATCCCCCCCACCCTCCTTATGGCCCAGCTGGTGGGACCTGGTCTCTGATGACCACAATTTATGTGCCACACGCGCTGCTGTGGGGGTGTGGATTTTACTCATTCCCTGTGTGTGTGTGTGTGTGTGTGTGTGTGTGTGTGTGTGGCCCTTCTCCATGACATGAAGGGGGAGATTTGGGGGTGACTGGAGCCCATTTTTCCCCCTGTAGGACTCAGAAGCAGTGCTGTTTAGAAGCCCTGGTTTCCCCTAGTCTCCACTGTTGATTAACCCCCCTATTTGCTGAACGCAGCATGTGCAGCCAGCGTCTTTGTCCCCACCTTCCCGTCCAGCTTGGTCCATCTCTCCCCCGTCTGTTTCTGCTTTAGCTTCATCTTCTTCTGCTGTTCCCACCGTCTGCCTCGTTCTGCCTTTCTCTGCCTCTCTCACCCTTCCTTTTCATCTGTCCCCTTCCTTCTGCTTCTCTCTCTCTTTCACACACACACACACACACACACACACACACACACACACGCGCCTTTCACCCCCCTTTTCTTGCCTCTTACCTGTCACACTTAATGTTACCTTGCTTTGAGGACGTGAGGCGGTTGTCGTCACAGCCGAGCGCTCTGCTCTCCTGGAGGCCCGTGCCCTGGGCTGCATTCTGCCGGCCCGGCTGCTTCCGAGAGCGTGACGTCTCTGCTCTGTGCTATTTTTATCTGTTTGTTTCTTTAACGTGGAGCCATGCGTCAGCAAGTGTGTGTGTGTGTGTTACTCTGCACTAGTGTGGAATGCATTTGCTGTCAGATGAAATACACCTGCAGGGCTCCAGCCTCTTTCCCTGTTCTCTCATTGGCTCTTTACTTTCAGCCCTCACCACCTGATTGGTTCTTTAGCATCTGTCTCCACTCCCTCTGTGTTGAGCTTCATCATCTCTGTTGAACGTTTAAAGGCGCATCACAGCCGGACTTGTGCGCGTGTGTATGTGTACTTTTCTGTATTGTCCGTGTTCGCGTGGGAAGATCTTCCTATGCGTGGTGAATCCACGAGGCTCACACATTAAGGTAGACACGTGCCAGTATCCAGGATGTTTTTGCATGCTAGCTGTTCATGTCCCAAATATCTGTGGTACGTTTAGCAAATGTTT
The DNA here is from genome assembly GCA_025773905.1 of Chitala chitala. NCBI lineage: Eukaryota > Metazoa > Chordata > Actinopteri > Osteoglossiformes > Notopteridae > Chitala > Chitala chitala. Next base: position 17,982 of record JABJVR010001171.1, read on the forward strand.
ACTAAACAGAGTGTCTGACTGTGGGGCAAGCATGCTTCTCTGCTGGCTCTTGTGAATGTCAAGGTCAGAGGGGCAGTCGGCACGTGCTCCCAACCGTTTTCTCCATGTACAGCCCCCCCCCCCCCCCCAGGTGTGACCGTTTGTGCATCATTGCCCTGTTTTAGCTGCTGTAGCTGAATTCAGTAGTCAGTAAAACAATTTGAAAACCATAGGCTGCTCGTATCAGAATACAAGATGGAACAACCATTCATCTGTGAGGCAGACTGGTGACCCTGATGTCAAATCCAGGGTCTTAAGTGCATTGTGATTGGAGGCTAGCATTGTGTACACGCCCGCACGCACTTGCAGACTTCACAGAGGTACGAGCATAGCAGCATTTTGTTATAGTGGGCTGTTCTATGAGTGCAGATGAAACGGGACAAAGATAAAGAGATGAAAGAAATATCGAGGGGGGGGCGGGGTTTCCCTGAATTGGGGGGCTGCGATCACTCTGAGTTTGATGGAGGCTGAGGATGCTTGTTGGAGCCAGGATGGCAGGGTTTGGTTGCATGGCATAAGGCTGCAACACAGCCCTGGTGCATTATGGGATGCAGTAGGAGCTAAATTGGCCCTTTGTCCCAGCAGCAGCAGCTGTTTCCCAGGGAGGGGGCGCCCATGGGGCTCCCTGCAGGATGTCTGCTAATGAGACCCAGAACCACAGGGGGCATGCCCTGGACACCCTATGTGCTTCCTGCATGTGTGTGTGTGTGTGTGTGTGTGTGTGTGTGTACACGTGGGTCTGTGCATGCGTGTGTGGGTTTGTGTGGTTCCGTTTCCATGAGTCTGGGTGAGATTCACATTTTTGTGCAGTACGTTGTTACAGGTGCATGCTGGGAGCTTTTAAATTGAGCAACTCAAAGTAGAATGGAGATGTCAACATTGACTGCTCACATGTGCAAAGGTAGAACAATTGCAGTAGACAGTATAGGAGTAACACCGACCGTAATCAGAAGTTGCAGTTTCTCTGTGGCTTTGGCTGATGGGCCGGCCGCGCCCGGACCGGTCCGCTGGCTGCTTTCTCGTGTACCTCTTTGTGTCTCCAGCACAGCTGTGCAGCTGAACGTTTCATAAATGTCTCACTGTCGGCACTAATCGAGTAATTAAAAGTGTGGACTGGAAAACGGCAGGAGCGTGGATCCTGGTGGGCCCTTTGGGTTGGGGGTTGGGGCTGCAGGGGGCAGGAGTCTGGGTGGGGGGGGGGTTGTTGCTGAGGGCAGGTGCTGTGGGTTGGGCAGCCAAAGGGGGGGGGGTTGCCAGGGGCAGGCACTGTAGCGTGGGCATCCTCCAACTGCGCGCCAGGTGGGGCCTGCAGGATTTGTTGGGAGCATTGGGATTACCCCTGCTGTCTTCACGGTGCCTTCTATTTAGAGTAACCTGATCCCCTGCCCTGCCCTGCCCCAACACCACACACACACACACACACACACACACACACACACACACCAGCTGCTCCCTCCCCCTGGGGGGCATTTCCAGTGTGAGTTTTGAGTGAGGCTTTGAAAAGACGTGATCATACTGTCACTCTGGCCTCCTAAGGCACCGTTTTGAACATGGTCTTCTGTGTTGTATGAGCAGGTGTGTGTGTGTGTGTGTGTGTGTGTGTGTGTGTGTGTGTGTGTGTGTGTGTGTGTGTGTGTGTGTGTGTGT
>JABJVR010001172.1:0-19666 GCA_025773905.1 Chitala chitala
TGCCCTATGTGCTCTGGGATGGGCTCCAGGTTTCCCTGCGACCCTCACCAGGAATAAGCGGTTAAGATAATGGATGGGTATATCACTGATAGACCTCTGCATCAAAGCGAACAGTTCAGGTTGTATCACATAACTGACAGCCTACAATAAGCCTTGGCTCCACAACACACTAATATACTACGTGTGTTGATATATGGTCCACTACACTGGAAACTTCAATACATTTATTATGATAATTATCTAGAACTGTTCACTCATTCAGTGTAGAATTCTATGTTTTAAGGAAATGAGGAAAGACGAGCAGGCACACAACGAGCAGTATGCTGATCCAGCAGTAGACCCAGCCTAAGACACACACACACACACACACACACACTGAACAGTATGCTGATCCACCATTAGACCCAGGTTTAGACATGAGCACACACATACATACACACACGTGCACACACATAAGCACACGCTCACACACACAAACTCATGCACACACACACCCACATAGAGCATAAAGGGAAAACTGAAAACTGTACATGCATGGAGAGCTGAGGCTGATACCAAATCTGCAACCCAGGAAGTATGAGCCAGTACTACCTGCAGTCATGCTTTAGAGCCCCAACAGTAACGTGGTGTGAAAAGTAACTCTCAGCGTTTATATTCCCAAAGACAGAAATTTCACTGGCATTGTGCTTTTATCGAGGGAAATCAAGTTCTTTTCACTGGTGAACAACAGCAAGCAAGCACAGTGATCTGCTGCCCCGACTGAATTATAAACAGAAAAATCCAGCAAGATGCCTTCCTTCCTGTCAAAATTATCAGAGCTGTACAAAACAGAAAGTGCACAGTAATCTATATCCTGTCATTTCATCAAACAGCATTTCTCTGTGAAAAAAAAATAACCCATGAGAAGTAAAGCTAAGCCCTTTCCTCCCTGGCTTCTTCCAGCTGACTGGAGAGCCTCCTTCCCTTCTCCATCTCCTTCCCCACCCTCAGCAGTACAGAACGCTCAGGTTCCCGGATTGCTCTCAGGAATGCGGCTTCACCCCAAAAACCCCATGAACTCCAAGCTCCACCTTCCCCCTCCTTGTCCTCTCATGCCCAGGGAAACGAAAGCAGCCACTGAGGCACGCCACGGGGCTCCCGGCGAGGCTCGTCAACTGCACAGAAATGCATGGTATGTGCTACGCACGGAAACACTCGGAGACTAAACACTTTACTGAAGTTACTGGGGGAAAAAAAGAAAGATATTTCAGAGCTGGATCGGGGATATAAAAGACGCCAGTAAGAATAAGACCTAATGTCTCTGAAATCCAAGAAAGTAGACCTGCGCAGAGACTAACAAGAGTTATACCTGCCAGGGCCTGACTCAACACATTGTGCAAAGCACTGAGTCACTCCTCTCCTTTCACTTGTCAGGGTAAGAAATTTGAGATTTCCCTTCCAGAGCTGTCAGAGTTGACGCTGAGGATCTGTCTGGACCTCAGGCCGCACTGCCCTGCTCAGCGGGGCTCTGAGCACAGAAACAGGAACGTGTCTGTCAGAGCCCGGGAAACCCTTAATCGCATTTGCTTGAGAATGAGAATGCCAGTCTCTTTCTTGTCCCTCTGCTCCCACCTGGAGCTGCCAGTCAGGATTTACAAAAACACAGTAGATGTTCAAGCCCACTGCCGTCACATTCTTTTCACGCTTAGCAGGCATCAGATAACTCAGGTGAGTGACACTTCAGGCATGTCTTCATGAAACATTAAGGTCACTCTGTGTCCTGGAGCTAGTCCTGCTTTTGTGCTGTCATTTCTCTGGACCCCCCTCTCCTCAAGTTGAAAGGCCCACCGGGGGAAGCACGAGTCCTCCAAAGGCGACTCTACCTTCTGTCCAGACTTTCTGAATTTCATTGTTAGCAGCCATAAGATCCAAACTGGGACTAAACTACCCTGTCATCTCAGCTTCTGCACTTAGTGAAAACTGACCTGAGCAGAACCCAGGATTCCTTCACTCAGTTTATCTTGCCAAATGACCAGGAATGCTGAGCATCTCCTTATGAAAGGCCCCAATGCAAAGATTACAAGACAGAATTCTGTGTCCGTGCAGTTCTCACCAACTCATCCGTTGAGTCAGCACCTCCTGTCATTTGCATCTATTCATGCAGCTGAAACTTTCTTCTGTAGAAAGAAGCTCTATTCCTCTACATCTTTTCAGCCTTTGGTGGCTTGCAGGTCCTTGGCCAGTTCCTTTTAAACACCTTTGCCTTTTTCCTCTCTATTCACACTGCAATTAGCGCGTGTGACATGGATCTTAATGAAGCTTGAGTATTACTAGCTTGTGGTCGGCCCAGACCCTGCACGGAGCTCTGCTTCTCGTGGAACGTGTCCAAGAGGCCGTCCTTGTGGAACGGCAGGAAGGCCCCTACTCCATGAAATGAATAGGTAAGGCAGAGACAGGCCAAATCAGCACTTCACACATCGCGTCAGCTGGACGTGTGCCAAAACCGACCAAAAACAAACAGAATTTATTGCTATTAAGAGACAATCTACTAGAATGGGTTGAGTTTGTATGGCCGAGGTGGGGGGAGTACCAGTGCTGGTGTGTGTTTAAGGAGTGTAAAAATCAAGCTCCATTAAACATTTAACAAATTAATTACAACACAGTTCATCTTTCACAACAACAGAAGCAAAGCTAGCCAAGAGCTGATCTTAATTTAAATGAGAAATAGATGTGCTAGCTGATGAAAAGCAGTAAATCTTTCAGAAGGGTGAAGTACAGTCATATTTTCTATATATAAAATGACACCATATACACTAAAACACTGTTCAAACAAATGAGCATCTTCACACAAAAGCCTAAGTGTCCATGTTGTATTCAGTAAAATTTTCTTTATCGTCACTAAATGTCCAACAATATTACTCAAGTAAAAGCACATTTACTTTTTTTTTTTTATAATTACAATTAGTTCAGTGGTGGAACTACTGATGATGTCACCAACAATTTTGAGAAATTTTGTTAACAAGTCAGTTGGATATTAATCTCAGTGACAGGACAACTTCAATGATTACTGCTTGAGCACTGAGAATAATATTTGCTGTAAAGTTAACATTGTTATAATATTAGCATTATAATCCTCATTTCCAAATAAAATCACATTTATGGTGGATTTATAAGGTATACTATGAAAGCATATATTGATTAGTTAATTTGTTGCCTAATAGCACAACAAAGGAAAATGGTGATCTTGTGGTTGCCATGGCTATGGAGTGGTATGTCAATTTCACAGTCTCTCATCAGGACACTTGAAGTAAATCTTCAAGTCAATTTCCTAGAGTGCACCTACAAGAAACAATTTCCTTTCATCTCAAAAAACGTGTCAAGCATGCAAAATGTGTCATCATCAATTATAGTTTTTTTACATTTACCATGTATGTATGTATGTAACACATCCCCCGTATCGCTGCTTCAAGCTTCCTCCCAAAACACAGTAGGAAAGCAAGGTCAGCTACACCTGAAGTCTTCCACATCCACCAACCATTGTGTATAAAGTGAAGGAATGTCCAGTGCAAATGCAGGCCTCACCCTTGTGCCTAAGCACAATGTGCAGAGGAAGGGTCTTGAGTGAGGTGGTGGGAAAGGACAATGGAGAAGAGTCCTCATGGAAAAGATATGTGAACTTCAAGAGCCACCCTGATAGGTCATGCGTGGTCAGTTAGTCATGCATGGGCAACAACACCGTCGAAGGACATGCTGGGAGCACATAAAATATCCTTGTGCAAGCAGCAGGCTGTACAAAGGACTGCCAGGGTCACATTTTGCCTGTTAGGTACACAAACTAGAGCCCCTAGATAGAACTGCATTGCTCAGCTCCAAGAGTTCCATCAGGCTCTGTGTAGAGTCCTGTCTGTCTGTTATGCAACGCAGCTGGCTGGCCTTGCAGTGAATGAGTGTGACCCTGGAGGGAGAGGGGCTAGTTTGAGAGTCACACAATCACTGCGTTTCTTTTCACACAGCTTAACATGGGCGCGGCGTGCGCTGGGCCTACATGTGTCACTGACAAGCCCTTCACTGTTCACAGGTGGGCTGCGATACTGCCGTGCCACGGTTATTTATAAGCCCCGCACAGAAACTGCACTGTTCCCATACCTGTCAGGACCCATATTTTAGACCTGCTTTTAAAAACATTCCTGTAATTTATGTCCACAGGGTCAAGGTTCCCTATGAAAAATTGAGGTATTTAAAAAAAAAAAAACTTACAATACAGACTAGGAGGACATGAACACTGTCACTAACATAGTTTATGTGTTTTTGTGTTTACCCTTGTGTTAATGACACAAATTTGCAAGTGCCTTTTCTCAAAGCAGTCGCTTTATCAGTCCTCATCACAATGAACAATTTTATCAAATAGGAACATAAAGTTTATCACATTGTGCTAAACTGAAACAAGCTTTGACTCCATGCAATTGTTACTGTTACATATTTGCACACTCAGGACCCCTTGAAAAATATTACTGAGAAGCAAAGGCACATAACATCCAAAAAGCTCACGGGTTCATGCCCTGTACTCACGCTTGGTACACCTCTGGGATCCCGGCGCCCTGCTCCATCCGTGACAGCACTGACCTCCACAGATGTTAATCCTGCAACAATGCCCAGAAAGGTCCGTCACGCGCATTCGCATACGCACACAGTCACGGGCTGGGAGGACTGGGCACCCTGCTCTACTTGCTATAGGGCCTATACTGGAATGGCAATTCGAGGCCATTCTGGGTTCTATCACTGGTTAAAAAAAAATAATAAATTTATTATTATTAATAATAATAATATAATGATGTTTTTCAAAATGGTTGATTTTGTTACGTTAATATCATAAACTAGCATGTGTGTGCCTTAGTACACCACTTAGTAATAAGGCGGGGATTAAGGATATATTTTTGTGTGAAATGTAAATATTTATTAATCGTTGTCTACGCTAATAAATGCACGTAGACAATGACGACTCATTATACCACTTTGGTCAAAAGAAACTGATAGATATGTTGATTTAGCACCTTTAGTACTTTTCCCGGCGGAAAAAGTTCACCTGTTAACTAGGTTCCAAGTTTAATTTTGGCATTGCGAATTTAACAATTTTGTCCAAGAATAAAACATCGTGTAGTAATTAATAATTGATTACCTCGTAATGACAGATTACCTATATCGGTGTGACTTGTATTAAGTTAATGTGCGGTGGAAGGTGTAACCCAGTACCACGTGACACTCACGTAGGTAAATATCTAATTATGAGTCCAGTTACGCGCCATCCCTGAAACGTCGAAGGACACAAACTGGGTTGTGAAAGGCTTCCATGTCTTCTTACCCTGATATTTTAACTTGGTGACTCTGGTGAGCGTTGGTGTGACTCGACTGCCGAATGTGTTGCTGGTGCTGCGTGAACTTGGTGTCCTGACGGAGCGGCAGGCTTGGATTTGTCTGACTTCCCATCCTGCGGGTCCGGACTTGGCCGCCGACGTTGGCAGTAAGTTCGACATTATATGTGTGAGGCTGTCCCGCCACCCCAGCCCGGGATGAAATGGAACTCACATGCACCCTGTCTGTTCCGCTGAGTCCGGGTTGCAGTATGTAGTATCGCCTAAACCCGCTTTGCTCCGTGGACGTAAATGCCGGCGATACAAACACCCATATTGAAAGTAAAACGTTCACTGTAAACCAAGTCATATCCATTCAGTATCCGAAAACTCTTTAAATCTATAAAACAGTGAAATATATTCCTTGAAGATTTCCAGAAGTATGTTTCTACTTCGCTTTAAGTGTCCGAAACCTGAAAAGCTACAATGTCACAAGTGAAAAGTGGTTTAGTTCTGCGTCCCTGAGCGTATGCATTTATCCAGCGCCTGTAAAATAAAAAAAAAAAAATCAAGGAATTAATCAACTGAAGATCTATAAACAGAAACGTTAAATGGATACTGTAAAGCTCGGCTTTATGACAAATAAGTAAAGTAAGGGGAAGCGAGCAACAGATGTTACAGCTGCTCCGGCTATGTCTGTGCAATACTCGAGCCTACAGATAAGATTGAGAAGTCTACAAAGTTTCGCTGTGTTCGGGGCAGGAGCTGGAGTCAGTACCGAACAGCCAATCTCCGGTAGACATGACGTCATGAGAGGGACGCTTATTGGAACGCTAACGCGGGGCTCAACCCCAAACTTTAACTTCAGGGTGGACGCTCTTGCAAACTGTACCTCTGTTGGGAGTAAGCTTCTGTCGTCTTTATTCATCCCCTTTTCTTTTTAGATAATACTTTGATAAAAAGCACATATGTTCCCCTTTGGCATTTCTTCTAATCATACAAGCGATAGTAGACCTTCAAAAGGTTACTGTTTACTTTGTTACCACGATGTAACATCATTGAAGTACATACTGAAGTATGGTTAGAAGTTCAAAGAATTTAACATTATTTCAGCAGTTATGTACACTCGTTTGTCCTTGCGGCCAGAAACATGTATGCAGTCTATTCGTGCATGGTTGACTTAATCCATTTTAACTATTTGACCATTCCGTTTACAGGGCACATTCTGGTGCGGACCTAATAGCGCTTCAGTTTATTCTTGAGTTACAGTCGCTCCCCAAGCACTGTAAAATTACCACCGTATCCTGTGAAAACGACTTAGCCATGAGTCATGATTCCTTTAAACACTTCGCGAGCTCCCAGCGTCGTGAGGGAATTCGCTAGCCACAAGTCTGCTCTCCAGTCAGTAAAAAGAAGCGTGACCCAGTGAATGATTCTAGGGTCTTTGTGGGTCTTCCTTTAGTTTCAGAAAGCAGAACAACACTGCCACACGTTTATTTATAAAATAGATTGGAAGTTGTCCCACCAACTAGATAGGCAGAGAAGAGAAATAACACTTTGTGATAGCAGCTATATCTGCACAACAAAGGGGAAACAATGGAGTAGGCTTATAATAAAAACTAGAATTATATTACCTGTTTGAAATGGATGGATAATATGAAATGTGATGATTCAATCAAACACAGAATGCACCAGTGCTGAGACATTACACTGGACACGTATATCGGAAATGAAGGATTCAGTTATCCATTTGGGTAAACGTCACTAGGGCAGTTGTGGGATAAGATGCTTGGCTCCTCCACCACTGTTATTCTATTTGAACCCACTTTCACTGTCAGAATTATAAATTTAGTCTTCAGGATAATTTATCAAAGCCAGGCTTGATGTATTTGACAAGACTCTGGCTCAATCTTTGCACAACTAAATCAAACAGTATGCACTCAGTCATCGGAATCTTTTAAAAATTTAAATTTAAAAGGAAATTAAAGCTCTACTGGATCTAAAGACCACCTGCAACTGGGCATCTCCATAAAGTGTGCCCATTCATGGCAGTTCCAGTGAAAGTGTATAGAACCTTAGACAAGTAATCTCCAGTGACCACTGCAATCAAAATGCGGCAACAGTGAAGTGGAAGGTCTTAAGGAACTGTTTAAGACAAAGCTCATGTGGGCTCATTTATATCTATGCCCAAGTGCAGAACCAGAACAAAGGCTGGACCCACATGCCACGAGCACAGACTGCCTCTGTGATGATAGCAATCTGCCTTATGAAAGCACAGACACCCAAAATTGTGATAAGCACCTGCCCTATTGACTGACTGCTTCATTTCACATTGCACTTTCAAGATAAATGGGTGTAATTCTTCTCAGGAATGTTTTGGCTGGTCAAGTAAAACACAGAAAGCAAACAGGTGTTTTAAGAGAAAGGGGTTGGGAGGTAGCTTGCAGAGGCACCATGTGGATCAATGTGGATTGTTGGTACATTGAAACACAATCTGAGCCCATACCAGGATCAGAACACATCCAATTGATAATGCACAGACTACTGCCAATACCTGCCGTTGCATGCCAAGAGCTCCAGGGAAGCCCACAACAGGATCAGGGAAATTTAATTCTAAAGCACATACGTGGAACCCCAGGCAACAGGAGCCTCAGCTCGCGGTCACGTGAACACAAGAATGCCTGGGTTTAAACTTTGCACATGTGAGCATTCTTGTCTGGAAGACAGCCATTTCCTGAAATGCTTTTCAGCTGAACAATTACCTGATGCGGTCTTCCACAGGATCAGAAATGTGTCTGGTTAGAGCTGTAGCAACCAACCAAATAAGGATGTTGAAGAAAATCAGCCAGCACATGAAATCTTCAGAGTCCTTCATGAGTCCTAATAGGCTCCAGGAGCCAAAGTGAAGGGTGGTCATCTACGCTGAACCCTCACTTGTTCTCAGCAAATCTCCCAAGGTTCTCCATGACAGTGTGACGACGTACTCGTAAAAACCCAACTGTATTTGTAATGTGGCAGTTAAATCATCACCAGCATATAATTTCCCACCACCTCCCCCAATAGAGTTTGCTGTAATTACATCACGTTTCATCTGGAATTCACGATGAAAGAGCACTGAGTCAGCTACATCAGACCCACGGTAGATGAAGATGATAAGCTTTGTAGTAAATGCTTAGCACCCATTTTGGGAATTTTCATTTTGGCCAGGGCAACCTTTGAAAGTCGACTCTGATGAAGGTCACGCTAACATATTGTCTTAAAATTTTTTTTTTTTTTAAGCTGTGAGCCAACGCATTACATTTTTCTTACATTTGTCACTTACCATTCACTAAAAAACCACAAACTACATTTCAGAAATCAAATGCACATTATTGCTCACCAGTACAACTTTAGTTCACCATTTGAAAAATTACACATTCATAGCTTGGTGCTGCCATAATAAATGTTATTGTTTTCATCAGAAAAGTTAACTGAAAGCAGTCGTCGACAAACCACATCTTTCACAAGCTTTCGTCCCAAAAGCTGTCCCTTTACAAGTGGTAAAGCCCTGAACTCCAGGCAACTACAGATTAAGGACCAGATGATGTCTAGAAAAACAGACTACAAAAACCAAACCCCACAGAGGTCAATTTCATCGGTCTAGGAAACAGCATTTGGCAGTACGGAAGTTTCTGGAACCTGTCAAGCCAAAGCAGCGAGCCTTCCTGTGTCTTCACAGTGACAAACTAGCAGACAGAGCTTGATGGCATTGTGGTGACTAAGAGCCATATAACCAGTAGCTGGCACTGCTAAAATAGTACTGGGACCCTGTCTTATGGAGTGACCATCTCTGTCTATACTGCTGTGTATTAACAATCACATGGACAACATTTCTCAAAAGCACCATGCATACATCTGTTTTTTAATTGTGAATAAGGCATAGTAATTACGTATATAGCAACGTTAATCAAAAAAGTTAGACTAGGATTTGTTTGAAATGTCTTACCCCGAAGCCATGTTAAAATATTAATATAGACTAACAAAAAGACTTTAAAAAAACTGTTATTGTACTTAAATCAGTCATGGCTATTTTGTCTGTATTCACGAGAACAATCAGAACATCTGTCAAAAAAGTACTAAATTTTGGATGGCAACGTGGAAAGAGTCAAGAAACAATCAGATCACTGATTATACAAGGCTTTACTCTCATTCCCCGCTGTTTTCAAAGATACATGGAAAAATAATAATCCACAGGCCTTTTTGTTAGCCTGCGGTATGCTTTTAATCCATGATGCATGAGGCTAAAATGTACTTAAAAATGTCTGTGTCTCTTGCAAGTCCGTATTTGGATTCAGGGGCAAGCATTCCTGGTGGACAAGGGCCCCTCACTGGCCTCGCAGTTGGGCAGTCATCTCCTGCAGTTCTGCAATCAGCTGCTCCAGGCTCCTGATGTCATCAGCCAGGTCTCCATGGACCTCACCTGTGGCTGTGTCTGTATGCACTTGCTAACGGGACGGGAACAGGTACAACAAACAAGCACACCGTTGCGTGTCACAGAACTTGTGAACATGTTTACGTTATAAACCTTTTAATTCTGCGCTTACATTCAGCCATTTATTAAGAGGTGGTTTGAACAGATGTTCGGCTAAAGCCGACAGATAAAAGACAAGGTTCACTGGCCAGCAGACTCACTAGAGACGGCAGACGCATACCTTGGTTTTGGCTACCAGACTTCTCAAGCTGAGCCGTGCTGATGACAGTATCTGTACTGCCTCCTGGGGGTTGCTCTTGGTACTGCTGCAGCTGATGGAGACTGCAGAAGCACAACGAGATAGCACACCATTACGTTCATTTTAGGACAACCAGTGTGGGGTGACAGAAGAACAGAGATCCTTCTCAAAGGTCAGCTCAAATTTCCCGCCATCTTATAAATCTGTCATGCTTGTATTTACATCTAGCACTCAAAAAAAAAAAAAAAAAAAAAAATCTGGGCACGTATTTGCCATGCACTGACTGTTACTGCAAATTGCACCAGAGATTTCATTAGCATGTTTCCAACATTGCAGAGATATCTGCGAAGTGGCCCTTTCTGACCCGTTCTGTGGCTCCGCCCACCTCGTTGACAAGGAAAGGTCAGACACACACAATTTATGGGTGGCAGCAACTCCCGCTCCTGTGAGCATTGCGGAGCATGCATGAGGCTGTGGGCTGTATGTAAGTTCCGATACATTAGCGAGGCACAACTTCTTTATAAATCATTAAGATCAACAGTCCTCTTGTATTTCTGTGAAGGACGAACAGCAGTAGAGAGGGCAGAATTCATTCTGCATGTTCACTTCTATCAATTAGACAAGTAGGTGTGTGTGTGTATATGTGTGTGTGTGTGTGTGTGCACACGGTAGTTATGCGTGACCTGAGACCAGATGAGACAGCACTAGGAAGCTGAAGTCAGCCTGGTGGCCGTCGCATTGCTATTCTGCAGCCATGCACTTACCTGTACTCATGTTTAATTCAACACACTGTCAGTGGTAATGAAAAACCTAGACGCTTACCACATAAAGCAACTATTCCTATGGTTCCCACTGCACCCCTGCATACATCTAAATCTACCTCTTCAAAGTCGTCACAGCCACTGCCCCAAAATATCTGTGACTGTCCGATTAAGCCATTGCCCCTAAACATTTCTGATTTTCAGGAATTTCAGAGGACACCAGGTTCATCTGTGGGGGGGCGGGATCAGGACTCTTACCCCTGGCCAGCTCCTTGGCCCGTCCCATCACCTCCCTCAATCTTGCCGTGTCCTTCTCCCAGCCACTGGTCTGAGTGTCACAGTGGTAAGCCTTGGACAGGAACTGCAGTGCCTGCAACACACATGCACCCACGCGCACACATACACATACAAGGACACTTAAACATGTGACTTTTCATTCAGGAGAAATCACATAATCAGATTGTTTGAGGGTGTGAAACCAAGATTTTCATGATGCCAGGCGTGTAGCATGTTGCGTTCACAAACACGTACAATGTTTGCTTCAGGTGTCCTATGGGCCTTTACACTGGCTAATTCCCTCTGTACCTGCTGAGTAATATGAGCCAGAGTGGAGTATATTCCTCATTCATGCTCCACAGTAACTAGCTTTTTAAAGTTCACAACTTGCCTACATTGATGTCAAAAGGCATCCTCATCATCATCACATACCCTGTAGTAACAAATTAATGCTTGTAACCATTACACAACTTTGTGTGTGGTTTTACTTGCTGAAACGCTAAAGCACTCGCTTCCACACTTACCTTGTCATTGTCTTTTGGATTCTGGCTATGGCCATCTCCATACAAACGGGCATAACTCCTCCATATTCTGGCATCCACGGTGGTGCGGGAAGTGACCCGCCCCAACAACTCCTGCACCTTGGGCCTCAGCAAGGACGCCAGGTCCCCGCGGCTGTCCAGCAGCTCCTCTACCACTGCCCGCACCAAGATTTCTAAAACCTGTCACCCAGAGAAAGATAACCATTTGTTCCCTTTGTTGTTGTAATGGCAGCACTATTGGCCCACAGGCAGGGCAAAGGGCACCGTCACAGTATACCTGCATAGAGCCATGGCTTAAAGCCTAGGCAACACAATGTCTTCACAAAAGGTTCCAGGAAACTTCACATACCAAGAGCGACACGCAGTTACAGACTTTCAGTCGGCTCTTACAGGTGCTCTTACACTTGTTTTATGTTACTATGGTTTTTATGTTATTACTCTATGCTTTTACACTGCCACATGTTTTACACTTCAAACTCACTCTCAGTATGAATTACAGGTAACACCTGAATAAACTAGGCAATTCTCTTAATCACAGTGACATCTGAAATATTTGAAATGAACAAATTATTTAAAACACCACATTTTTGGAGTGCTTTGATTTGACAAGGTATCCAATTAATATTGCTCTTGGGCAAAAAAAGTATTGAAAGTTTTAGTTTGGTATTGTATTTGTCCTAATTTATACAAATTACAGACAAAGGACATCTGTTAGAGCCAAAATTATTTTTAAATGTAACATCTGAAAATAATGTTAAGATATAAGAACAACTCTTTTTTCCATTTTAAATAGTAATAATTGGTGTTTTTCTGACTTTTTCAGAACATGAGTATTGATTTTGGGTAAATGCAAAAATTAATCAATATAATGTAGGAAAACAGAAGAACACGAGTTAACTTTATAGACAGTCTCTGGATTACGTTTGATGGCGATACCATACACGTATGAACACCGACGTTGGCAGCAATCACCAAGGAGACAACAATGACTCATCATAGATGTTTATGACTTGAAGTGCAAAATAAGGAATTTAACAACAGTTCTGAAGCTGCATTCACAGGCAAAAAGGTCCCAATGATGAAATCTATGGCAGATTGTACCCCATCACTTACGAGTCTCAGTATACACATTTGTGCTTGTCCATTTCAGTTATGCATATTGCTTCCAAATCAAGAGAACAACATGCATACACATGCAGTAAAAATGAAGGATGACCACAAAATGTGACAAACGCAATTTTCAATTTTTGTTTCCAACCAGTAACTTTGCTTTGCCCATGCAAGTTTATGATTGAAGATGCAGTTTTCCATTAAACGTGATTTATCCCTCTGTCTGGGAATCAAAGGTTAGATTTTTGCTGCAAAACTCGATAAAATGCCTGGTCGGAAACAAAAATCAAAATTGGCATATATTGCATTTTAAGATAAATCCCTTTGAATATTATTTTTGTCAGAGTTAAAACCTTTTTTTTTTTTTTTTGCCTACAAAAATGTAATTCTTTTACGTTTTTGGCACGCACCTGCCATGGTGGGTTGGGGTGCATCAATTAGAGCAGGAGTGTTAATTAGGATAAATGCAGCATGTGATGAAGCATACTAGACGCACGTGCTCCATAAAACAGTGATGCCATCTGGAGCCGTGTATCACCAACACCGAAGACATGGTTCCATATGTTTGAGATATGGACCCTGGAGCACTTAGAGCTCAACAGAATGTAAAGACCAATCAAGCCTCACCGATGACACCACACACTGGTGTGTGCTCAGTGTCAGAGCAGTGTCCCTTTGAAGAAATGCTTTAAAAAGCATGAGGGTGATTAGCAGGTAGTGTGACTCCTGGGTGACCAAAGGCTGACTCATCTTTCACTTTTCATAGATTTACACAAAGCAGTCTTAAAAGAACTACTGGAGGAGAAGGCTTAAAAATCATTGCAAATGTGATCCTTAGGTCTGGGGTAAATGAGCAAGGCTGTGAGTACAATTCGCAATACTAATTCAATGGAAGACAACTATTTGGTGAGATACAACGTGTACAGGTATGTAATAATCTGTACTTTCATGCAAGTCAGCTGGGTAATTATATTTGTGGTTGATTGTTCAATTCCTCTTATAAACAACCATGCTATGTGTTCCGTAATAGCTTACTCCTTCTCAATTTGAAAGGATTTAAATAATTACTTCACTGTGCTGTGTGTGAGCTTCTCTGGTACTGGAAATGAATAAAAACTACTTCAAAAGTCATTCTTAGTCAAATCTGTGCTGCAGATAAGAGACACACACACACACGTGTGCGCAAAGGACTAGTGTGGGGAGCCAATAGGTTAATACACAGAAAATTACTGCACATTTTGTTCAAATTACACTGTGGCAACGTGACAAAGATCTTGCTCAAACTATTCAGTCTAATGGGTCTTGATTCCTGCTCGAGGCAGATGGCAGACCTCTGCTCTGCTGCACCACTGCTTTAAGCATTTTATACAGTGGATTGCAGTAGATGGACTTTATGCCAGACAAGTTAGAAAAGAGAAAAAAAGAGCAGGGAAAGAAGTAAGGACAGGAGAGAGACAACTGCAGCCATAGGAGTACCTGTTTAGACACCAGAAAGCATAAAAATAAAAGACACACGCTTGCACACAAAGACAACTCATAAAAGGACACTTACCCTTGGACTGCTTAGCTAAGTTATCACATGGCAACTATGGAACAGGTCCAATCTCAGCAGGCTACCCTTCAGAATCTACAGGACATTTAAGTATCCAAGACCCTTTACCTCACTCCAACCCAATGTCTCCAAATCCAACCAAAGGGCAGAAACTACAGCCTTGGTTAGTAGGTGCCGATGTAAAAGAAGCGGGCTTGTCTGGCAGATTCTCAAGGGGTGAGAATTTATTTTTACAGAAGACACACTACTCCAAGAAGCATGCACTGAGAACAGTCATGTACAGAGCAGTATGGAAAATGGGCTATGAGTGTGACATGAAAGGGAATAGGACAGGGGTATGGTTTAATCCTGCTAAAAGCACTAGCAGGCAAAGTAGGCACATTTCACATCTTTCTCTCGCCACTGTAAGAAGAGTTAAAGCCCCAGGGGATTCTGGGAATGTAGATGACATACAGCTCAGAAAGTCAAGTACATCTACCTCCTTGGCCCAAAAAAAGCAGATTTTGAAAAACTTGCCCTTTTGAACTTGTTTGTAATGTGTCACCAATTAAAACTTTACCCATTAAACAAAAAACAACAGACAAGACCTGGAGTAAATAAACAAAACCAAGACATATAATGTAAACCCCTTTAACAACTGCACAAACAGGACAAACACAAGTTTTGTTCAGTAATCTCTGAAATGGAAAATTATGAGGTAAACCAAGGCTCCTGAGTCAGGATTATTCTGTAGTCAGCTGCACAGAATCATATTCTCATGTGAAGTTCAAGCCTTCATAAGTTCTTACCTAAATGCAATCGTCTTTTCAGACGTAAAGAAGTCTGAAGGTGGGTAGGGGATAGGGTAGGGTGATGTAGAAATGTGTCTTGAAATTCCAGCTCCTAGCACTTCAATCAGAACACTGAAACCTTTTCATGTGCTCTCCTATAACATATGAACCCTATCTGACATGGAGCTGACTCTGCTGAAGAAGCACACTGTAGAACTACCCATATGACCCGATGCAGGGAGAGCGCCTGTTTTGAGATACGGGCCAGTGTCATACGGTAGAGTCAGCTGAAACAGTGACCTCTTTTATTCACACACGCATGGTGTCCCTGGGCAGCTCGGGCATATCAACACTCCCCTGATTTTACTTGAGGATGAGCAGAGGCCAAAACTGCGCAAGGCAAAAAGTTTAGATCCAGTTTTGCTGCAGGAGTAACCAGAAGGTTGTAAAAATTGAACAGCTGCCCATTCCACATTTACTCCCTCACCTTAGCCATTCCCAAGGCACTTAAACACAGTGAGGTTATCAGCATATAGCTGGAAAAGAAACCACATTGACTGGGAACAGAACCCAGCTTTTCCAAGTTCAAAGAAATTAAACAGAAAAATAAACCCCTCCAAAAATAAAAAAGTCAAACGCTTCGATGAACCTGCGAGCAAAGTATATAAAGCAGAAGTGTGAGGCACCGTGTAACACTGTGTGCTTTAGGACCACAAACAACAGTGCACTGTGGCTTTGCAGGGCTCCAGGTGGTCATGGCATGTAACACTGATGGTGGGTCAAAGTGTGGCAGCAAAGACAACCGTCACCTGAACATCCTTGTAGTTCTCGCGCAGGTCCATGAGGCGGTGATAGGCACGTATGGCCTCGCCAAATTCCCCCACGTCGATACACACGGCAATGAAGTTCTCCCAGATCTGCCAGTGCTCATAGTTGCACTTGAGTGCCTCCTGCAACGTGCGAAACGCTTTGTCCCTGGGAAATTGCGAAGAATAAAACACAATTCATTCAGACGTCATGCTACAAAACACAGCCACCGCCACCCCCTACCCCCCAACCAGCACTCATCTCATCAGTACATATGCTTCACCTCCTCAAAGAGGTTTCAGCCAAATTAACAGCACTAACCAGATTTTAATAGGAGCCTGCAGTTTAATTTCAGGCCTGAAAGCACCAGGATGATTTGAGAGAGCCGTGAGAGGAAAACGCAGAGCAGGTCCCTGCCAGGAAAAGCTTGTTTTCAGGGGAAATAATGAGCACAGACACGTGCGCACAGCTCTGGGGGGTGGATCTTCAAGCACAAGCCAAGAGATGTTCCCTCTGCTAGGAAGCTCAACCAGGTGGGAGCCTTTTGGTGTCATCTGTCCAATTAGAGCCCAGGACAGAGACAGCCAAGGCTGGGAGAGGTGAAGGCAGCTGGGAAGGAATGGGCAAATCTGGCCACAGAAAACTTCCAGAGTATGTTCTGTGATGGTCACGTACAGACAGCCCCACCTGTCTGAGCCCAGTGCAGCTGACAGCTTGCATGGGCGGACAGGTATGCTCCTGTTGTAGATGGAGCTGCTGTGTTAAGCAAAGCAGACTAGCATTATAGGTTATATAGAACGGAGTGGGACTAGCAGATAAAAGCACTGCTTTTTTAGTACATGTACTGCCTTTGTATACACAGAACCATATAAATTGCAATGAGTCAAACTGTAAGACGTATAAATGGATTATACGATACACATAAGTATCATCTAAAGCAATAGCGGTTAAAGCATCGACACAACGGCCTGCCAGATTATGTCCTGCTTAAACGAGGGCCCGTCCTGCAGTTGCCATGGCAACATTGGCACAAGGATAGCAAGGTGAGCACTCACTTTTTTTGAAGTCGGATGTAAGCAGTGGAGAGGTTGTTCCAGGCTTCGGCATTCTGGCAGTCAGAACAAAACAAACGGCAATTAGGACAAGTATACCCAGATCAGAAGAGGAGGGCTGGATAACATCTGTATAATTATTAAACATTTTACTTTAATGAAGAACTGTATATTTTAATAGATCTAAGTGTCAGTTGACTAGAGTCATGTTTGTTTTCTGGTTATTCAAGAGCACTCACAACTTGGGGGGGTGGGGTCATTGCCAGAATGCTTTCTACTTTTTATATGTTTAAGGGGCCAAAGCAGCAGTTTAAAGATTTATAACTTCCTATTTTATATTTTGAGAGCAAGGTGTTAGTTACTTTCATTCCAACACACCTCACAGCGCTACATTATAAATGTTGGCCAGCAGATCTTATTAAACAGAGGGCACACCAGGCGGGGGGTGATGGGGGACACACAACTGAAAATGTGGGACCCTGATGTGCTCAGTGATGAAAAGTTTGGCAAGTGCCAACACTGAGGTGGGGTGGGAGAGGCTTTGCCACCGAAGTCCTAATCTTTATTGCTGTCATCCACAGCCTGGACCTAAAATGTCCACATCACCCATCGCCCAGCAAAGAGGACCACAGAGGGACCTACATCTGGCTCCAGGCTCACACATCTCTGAAAGGCCTTGGCAGCGCCATCGTAGTCCTCCAGTGCAAAGTAGGCACAGCCCAGAGAGAACCACACGCCCAGCTGCAGGAAAAGACAAAGGGAGGTCAGCAGCCGCCACAAAGGAGTCGTTTTCTCTCTAGTGTGTTGCCATGCGTAACAGTGGACTCGTCTGAGTACAACTTTCCTGTGTCATGCAAGCACACAAGCCTGTCGGCCACATCTGAGGCCAGCTGTGGCCCAGCTGCACTTGCAGTGAAAAGTCAGCGTCTCACTCGATTAGCATTTCGTATAAGTTACTTCATAGCCAAACACATTTCACCACAACATCTATGTGTTGGGCACTGGAATGACTGTATATGGAACAACAGCATACAGGACCATGTCAAGTACCGCCACGCAACCTGAATGTCCTCCATGGCAGTATAAGACTCCAGTGCGTCGTCAAGTCAGCAGCTTCAAACCATCAAAGCCTTTGCCACCAAACCCCAACATCTAGCCTATAGACCAATCCCAGAGGCCTACCTGCATGTGGTTGATGCTCAATGAGCGCTCAAAGCACTCTGCACATTGACGAAACTCCTTGTTGCGCAGATGTAGAAGGGCCTTGGAGCGCTGGGCACGAGCACTGCGATGCTCGGACAGCTCCCACGCCCGATCGTAGTACTGTGGGTCCTTCAACACGTCGCCCAGAAGACAGTACAGAGTCGGGGTCTCTCTGCACTCCAACTCCCGCCGAAGGATCTCCTCAGCCTGAAGAGAGGGAGGAGCCACAAATGGAAAAGCCCTTTATGTGGGGTGAGCCCAACAAACAAGGCCACAGTGCTTTCAAACACCAAAATGTAACCTTATGTCACTTCTGGTACAAGTGCCATGTTGTACAGCTGTAAAGTCACACGTACATTTCCTTACAGAGTGTGACAAATTGGCATTAACGAACAAAACAGCTCTCAGATACTTTAGCCAGAGATCTGAAGACAAGACACACAAATACCTCAACACAGAATGTTACAGCAGTAGCTTGGCACTTAAGGATAAGTTGCTTATTTAATTAATAACTCAAAACTGTCAACATGATCAAAAGTATTGACGCGCTAAAGGCCACATGATTAGAAAGGCATTCTGTGTAATTTTAATCTCTTGTCCTTTCTGGAACTGCTTTTGCCTTTGTTTGCTGCCTTATCAGTCTTCTCAACCCAGACATCTCTGCCTGATGCGGTGCTGAAACAACTAAGGTCGATACACAACAAATCTGTCCCAACATGACTTCACCAGCTCTGGTGCCAACATGAAACAGCAGTCCATTATGTAATCTACCTATGAATAAGGACCTTGTCATTCCTTAAACTCCCCACTGAGGTCATGACTGGAGATCCATAACTAGGTATCAAAAAAGGCAAAGAGTTGAAGACAGAGCCAATCAGATTTTAGTTGGTCCTAAGAACGATTAAGTACGCCTACCACTGGTACACCCCTCTGTATGGTCAATAGTCATCCAGTTCCTTTCTGGGGGGTGTCGCTGCCAACCACACAAATGTGAAGTGCAGCCACTGATCCAAGTGCCACAGCTGTGTGTGCGTGTTCAGAATGAGCCAGGCAATGTTCACTGCAACAGCCCTGGCCCATCCTCTCCTTTCCTCTCCTTCTGACAGCCCTGCCTTCAAGGTGATTCGAGCGAACCCTGGAGATTAAAATCTCCCAGACGTGTTACGGCTCGTGATTAAAGGGTTTTTTTCCACCCCAGAAGTGTAACCTGCGCTCTCGTATTTCATACGAATATAAAAAAAAAATTACTTAGCCGAAAATAATTTATAGGTACAGCATGTACATCCTATCTGTGGCAAGCATTTTTGTGTTGACAGACTATGTTTCTGAGCACATTCATGCTCTAAATTGTTAAACAACACTTAGTCACACACTTTTAATAACAGGATATCAATGTGAGGGAATGGTAATCAGCTACTTCCCACTTCCCACACCCCCCCCCCCCGCCCCCGCCCGCCCCCGCCCGGGCGGCGCGCCGGTGTGGATTACAAAGTAGTATGACCTCACAGAGCGTTAAGCCATACCTGTGGCTTCATCCCTAAACTCCCGGGATGTGTG
>JABJVR010001173.1:0-19661 GCA_025773905.1 Chitala chitala
ACCCCCAACCAACCTTCCCTCCTGTTTTTACAAACCCTGTTGCACAATTTAATCCTTTTCCACCCCCCCCCCCAAAAAAAAAAAAAAAAAAAAAAAAAAAAAAAAAAAAAAAAAAAAAAACGCACCTTGCTTTCATATTCGTAGACGAAAGAATTGGACCGAATGTCCCACTCTGTACTCACCAAATATTTATAATTCTGTTTATTAACAATTATTTTCGTTATTGTATTAAAAGAAACACGAAAGTACACCGTATTGTTCTTCAACCGCTGGTCAAACACACAAAAACGTTGAGGAGTTAGGATATGGCGAATGTACAGTTTGAACTCCGTTTCCTAAAACATTTTTTGCTTTGGAGGTTGCGCTTGGTAATGCGACAGAGCATCGCCATTATGGAAGAAGCCGCCAGCTGTCAGGGATCTATACAACGTCCAGTACTGCACTGTCAGGAGTAAGTAATGAAAACAAACTACAAGTCAACGTTTATTGAAATGTGGCAAAAATGTAGCATTATGTCACATGGACCTGTTTCATTACCAAAAGTTTAACAGTTTGTATGCTTAACACTCTACAAAAAAAAAAAAATATATATATATATAAAAATTGTGATGCAAATCAGAATGTGCACCAATTAAATGTTACAAAATGTTAGTGAAACATTCCAGTATTACTAAAATGTAGCTGTGATTATATATAAGGTGAGAAAAGTTCTGTGCTGCAGATCATTGCTGCTGTTCTGAGGAGCAGCCATTAAGACAGATTAGCATGCCTCCGCGTTAGACTCCTCTGCCGCCTGTCGCTACGCATCATCGCCGCCACACAAAAGAAGCATGGTCTTCCTGTAGTCCCCACTCGTTTCACCCTGAAGACATGAAATCGACACAGGCGTCAACACGGCAGTGGCCTGTGGGTGTGAAGTAGCCAGAGGCACCACAAAGGTGGAACACCACGGAGTCGTACATGAAGCTGTCACAGATTAAATCCCGTACCCAGCACACAAGGATCACAAATTCCTTGCTGTACCCCTGCGGCTAGTGGCTATGCATAAATTTTCAACATGACGTGATGCTAATCCAAGCCCCGATTTCGTACTTGTAACGGAACATTGGACAGAGATGCTGACCTTGTAATACCATCTACATGGACACGCTAGCATACCTTGATCATAGAGTGCAGTGATTTGGGGTACATTCTTCTGAACTGGGCCCTGATGTTCAGCATGTCCACCTCGGACCTGGACACCATGATGCGGATCAGGCTGTGGTCATCCGTGCCAACTCCCTGCGTGGCAGACCAGTACATGCCAGAGCAAAGGTGAACATTAAATCAAAGCACCCTTATAATAATACATCCCAGTGTCCACTCACGTCCCAGTGTCCACTCACTCACCCAACACTGCAGGCTGTAAATGCCAGACACTGTGCATAAATGGTAGTCTCACACCAATATGTTACAAGGGCAACCCTGGCAGGGCACAATGCCACACATGCACAGCCCGCTCAGAGTCACCAGACAAGATGAACAGCCTGCTGAGCTAATAAGAGTCCTTTGGTTCTGGGATAAATCACACTTGTCCTGTCTCTACTGTTGCAGTACTTGCTTTTGCTACACGTTAAAGAAAAGCACATTGTCCATCATCCTGGCAAACTGAAACGTAGGGATGTCAACAGTCCTACCTCCATGGAGTGGTACAAGCGTTCGGCAAAATAGGCTGGAACACTTCTAGCACACTTCACTACAAAAATGAGAATAAAAAAAAAATCAGTTCAAATTCAACTTGTGCATATTTTCCACAATTTACACCATAATTACTTAAAATGTAAAATCATGCAAGGCTACACAATACCAGTGAAAGAATCAAGGACAAAAATGATCAATAATATAATTATAGTCAAATTTAAATAAAATGCATTTTAACATTAATATGCAGAGTTCAATTACATTTAAATCCACTGCTATAAACATACCCACAGCCAGCAGGATTGATTTAAAATTCCCAGAAGTTTCTCTTTTAATGCTTTCTTCAATTTCGTACCCAGATATCTTCATGTAAGCATCAAAGACTGAAAGGGGGGGGAAAAAAAAAAAAAAAAAAAAAAAAAATTTAATCCACATTATGACCATTAGGTTTATGACCACTTTCTGGTTGCAATAAATTTTCCTGTACTCCAATCTGCCTTTCAGTACATCAGTCAGCGTCCCAGGGTTCCATCCAGACAGGATGGACACCAACCTTTCCTGAGATGCTCCGCACTTCGGTTGCCCAGGATGGTGATGAATTTCTCCTCTTCCGTGCCAAACTTTGCCTCCCCAGCGGCGAACAGGTCCTGAGGCACAGCCGACAACACAAATTTCACACCCGCTTCCACCATCACTTCATCTCATTTAATTGACGTGAAGCGGTCGCAGAAGAGCAGCTCGTGCAGCACAACGCGAGAAATATCTGGAGATGCACGATTTTACCCACACATCACTTCAGCCTCTACTCGTTTTATGAGGCCTGTAACTGTGTAGTATAAATATCAAATCAACGTTGGATGTTTACAGCCGACCTACTGACCTTGGCATCCTGTTCGATCACTGCCGTGTTGATCCCTGTTTCCCTGCTGGCCTAAGGTGGAAATGATAAAACAGTTTGCCAAACCTCTCTTTAGCAACTTCCTGAAGACCACGGCGCTGTGGTCTTTCAGCACAACACAATCCACACCCCACGTTCTCCCGTACTGAGGTTCTTCTGTACCCCAGCCTCATGTAATCCTCATCTCCATTAACGTTTGCACCCTGAGGTGTAGTCCTTTCTAATGCAGCATACCTGCAGGAGAACCACAAGCATCCTCTTGTAGTGCCCAGAAGTGTCATGGACTACATCCTCCTCCAGATTTCTGTCATACTCTGAAAGGCGGCAGCGTATTAGTATTGGTCACTTAAATCCAATACAAACCCTGCCCCTCAGTTCACACTCTTATTACACCTCATTTGAATGTCTTTTTTCAGGGTCTTGTCGCCAGTAATTGTGCAAAGAACCCTATTCATGCCCCACGTGTTCCACAAATGGAACATTGAACTTCTTACCCAACCGGATGATAGATTTTTTAAAAGGCAGGGTTATTCAAAGGATTCACACTTACACACAAATATGAGAGGAACACAGAGCTGACCTCTTTACCCAGAATTCAGTTCGGCTCACCTGTTTTGTAGGCAGCAATGATATCCCGCACCTGGCCAGCAGTCCTGGAGGCCAGGATCTCTATTAGGGCTTTATCATCAGTCCCCATTCCCTGAAAAGCGGGACATAAACACTGATGAAGCTGATAAACTACAGAGGTGTTTCGTGTAGTTGCCTAGATATATTTGAACTAGCACCAATGCAAGATAGTCTCAGCATAAATAGATGAATGGCACACTAAAAATAACAATGCCAATTTCTGTATACCCATTTATTTGCCTGAGCCAAACCAATTTCTATACACTGAGTTGCTAATACAACAGATGTGCATTTTTAACAATGTCATGTTATAAACCAGATCCTTAAGGAAAATTGTGTGGAGAGAGAGAGAGCTCTACCTTGATGGCCTGCCTGATTTCAGACACATCATACAGAAGAGGTGGTGACATCAAACCAAGAATGACTTTTTCAAAATTTCCCCCAAGCTCAGATTTCAGTTCGTTCTCAAGGTCCTGCAAGGGAAAGAAAACAGGCACACGTGTGGAGTACCGCGCTACACAGCACATTAGCAAAACCTTTACCCGAAGTGTTAGCCTAACTGAAGTTTCACACTAGACTGACAGCAAATAATTTCACTTCCCTAATTTAGGCGCCAATAATAAGGAGCGAGCATTTAATGTTTACAGACTGCCTTGTTAAAAGGGAAAAATTAAGTGTATTGTGTTAAAATTGTCAGTGACTTCCAGTGATGCATTGAGAATTACAAAACTGTTCTTGCATGAAGGCTTGCTACTGTTTCACTTACTGCATATCAAACTTCTCAAAAATGATTGATTATAATAAAAAAATGATTAAAATGTACAGGGAAACATTTTACTGAAGCAAGTCCAATCATGTAATTTTTTTTTTTAATGGTACTGATATACATGTCCTCTGTGACTGCAAAAACTGCAGACATGAAACCGTTAGATGGTGGCACACAACATGAAGAACTGAGACACGGGCGTAAAATGTCGAATATGGCACAAGATTTGCTCAGATGGAGTAAAGCTAGGGCAGTTGGTACGTCGGTCCAACCGCGGACAGCCACGCGGCGCACCAGCCACGCCTCACCTTCCCAAAAAGTGTCTTGTAGGCAGCCTTGATATCCTGCCGCTGAGTGTTGCTTCGCACCGTCAGCAGCTGCAGGATGGCGTCCTCGTTGGTGCCTGGAAGAGCCAAAGACGCTTCATCGTTCATGAGCCACACGCTTTACTCAAACTCCAGGCATTCGAAAGTCTTAAAGCCCAACAAAGAGATCAAAGGCTCAAGTCTGACCAAACAATCGATGTGGGGTCTAGAATTATTATTACGTTCACGATAAGTGTCAGGCTCAGATGAAATTTTAATTGATTTCAGGGAACAGGCTTTGAGAGCGGTACGCAGCATGAATATTACTTGAGGATTTCTACTCAGCTGGAGCTGCGAATGCAACAGAAAATGAAAAGAAAGAAAAAGGTTTTCCAATATAGTAACAACTTCTGCAGCTGCCTCTGGCTCCATTATTAAGGCACCCTAAATCTTTCAGTTCACAAACATGCCTGCTTCACTTCCACACACACAGCCAATCAACACACACCACGTCTGTCAGAACTGCCAATCAGCCTCTAGCACTAATAGCCTGCAACTTACAGGCCACTGGCAGGCTACCGCAACAGCATGAACTGGCTGGCCGAGAGACTGAAAATAGCCCAGGGATTTAACATTTTATAAATAAAATTTGATATGTCTGTCAAAATGAAAATACATCCTGTTTAATGTCAGTCCCTACTGAAACTAGCAATAAAACTGACACTTTCTAATGTTAACCATTTTGAAGACGTGAAGAAATTATGTCTGTGAAAAAGAAGCCATTCCCACTTTGGGGGGGACACAGAACACTGGGTCATGGCTGAACTATCTGGTGAGAACAGCGGGGTCCGGACACAAAGTAAGACACAGCCTCTGAGAGGAGTGCATGTGCTGCTCCGCTCATCTCGCTTTCCTCCCCTGGCATGGCGTTTGACAAATAGCAGCTCCACGCCTCAAAAGTCCCCCTCACCCCCAGCCTCCACGCTATAATGGCTCTGGACATCAATCCCTGTAACAGACAATTTATCACACAGAGGGAGCGTGAGCTCGAGGCGAGAGAAGGGCAGCCCGCAAAGTCGCCGCGGACTGGGAGTAGCACGCGGACTCCTTCAGTGCTGCGTCATCGAGGTGGAGCTGTACTGGCCTTGTGGGCTTACTGTATTCTTACAGATTTGGTTACACTTCACCAATGCACTGAATGAGTCACATGTGAAACCACTTCGCTTTAAACAAATTTAAATCAACTTGCTGTGGTTTTTCAGCCAGAGGGAGCCATTTGGTACCCGTACAGTGATAGTGAGGGGACTACCAGTATCCACACTATTGTATTTAAAGCAAAAATCGGTATCAGTACAGGATGCACACGGCTCCTTTAAACATATTCATGTCACAACGCAGCACGATAAATGTTTTCTGCAAGGATTTCACTATACATGTCAAAGTAAGGATTCCGGGATGATGCAGTTGAGCGTCTTTCACCGCCCGCCTTCATGCCCAGCTTCCCTTCTGGACCCACCCAACTTGCTACGCATGCACTGCACAAATTAGGAGGAGATGACTAGCCAAGGGTTTCAGGACCAAGGGACTCAACAAAACAGCAGCATGTGATAAAACCGAAGATGCGCCGATCACGTCTGCAAGCTCCAAAAAAGGTGCACTGAAGAAAGGCAACCGTCCTGAGAAAACTGAGACCAAGTTCCTTCCTTCCAATGCCCTGCACGTCACTCTACAGGGCTGTGCTGGCCTGTAATAATCTTGCCTGATCTCTGAAGCTAAGCACGATCTGCCCCAGTTAATACTCCTACGTGAGACTACCTAGGAATACCAGATGCTGTATATAGGCTGCTGAAGGAAGAAATTGAACAATACCAGAATAGTTTGCAAACAGACCAAAACAGATAATAGCATACAGAGACATGGCGGGCTGGAGGTCGTCAGTCCACAAACAGTAAAATTCTGCTGTAATGTGTCATTAGCATCAGACTCTAAAGTACAACAAAAAAAAAAAATCTCATACTCACCCAGGCCTTTCATTGCCTTGTGCAGGACTTCTGCATCCTGTTTGGCATTGAAGTTGCCAAAGGGCTTCACCGTGCCTCTAAAATCCTGAGAAAACAAATGGTGAATGCTGTAAAATACTGCACTGACTGGTAGTTAGAACTATGTACAGGACATTACTGCCCGTTCCATGCAGATTAGATGGACTGAATGGAAAAGAACAAAAAACAGAAATCGTATACATCTGCTTAGTGTTAGCATCTTGGGTTGAGCCTCTGCCATTTGGCTGAGGGAGAAAAGCAAGACCTCAGTGCAGTCTGTGTTTTTAACTCGCACGCAGTTTAACCCTTCCCTTCATCAGAAGCTGTAATTCCACAGTTCCCAACCTGGGGTATGTGTCCCCTCCTCAAGGGGGTGCCAAAGATGACAGGGGGGTGCACAAGGCTGCTCAAATCGTGAGATCGTCAAAGATTTGCAAGTTAAATAAATGCTTACTACATAAAGGTCTGCATATTAAACTATTTAAATTTTTTTTTTTTTACTGTCACTCAAAAATGGACTACAAGATTTGGAATTAATCACTTTATTCTTCTGAGTGAGTGAGTGAGTGAGTGAGTGTGTGTTTTTTTTTTTTTTCCAAATCAAAAAAGGTTGAGAACAACTGCCTTAATGCACAGTAAATCTCCCAGACTAGAACACAATCACACAGAGCAAAAAAACATTGAGGAAAAAGTATGGAAAAATAAAATAAAAGCTTTTTCCAACAGACATCAGACATGCATAACAGAGGTTGGAGAATCTGTAGTCAGCCCGAGCCCAAATGATCTCCATTTCAATTCTTTTCAAGTCCCTCCTCTTGTTGTCCCTGGGTTCCTTTCCTGAACCACAAGACAGCTTAATCCCTTCAGCACACCAGATGCTGTTTTTGAACCTCTCCATCTTCATTAGCAGTTTGACTCTGAAACTCTCATCGATATGGCTGGTTTGCTCTGAGACAACTCTGGTTCTGATTTACCCCAGTACATCCTGTTGCCATTTAATTTCGCAAGTAATTTCATTACTTCCTCTCTTTAGCATGTTCATTGCTTGTTATAACTTCTGTTACACCAAAAAAAATTGTGCAAAAGGTTGAAACCCAGAGCACATCCTCTTCATCTACATATCATTAAACTTACTAGTTACTTACTTGAGAGCCTCAATTTAAAGCAATTTCAAATTTCGAACACGTCACACACCAATCCAGCACATAATTTAAGGACTGCCTTAGAGCAAACTAAGCCACCGTCTAAACCAGTGATTCTTAACGTGGGGTGCGAGGAGATCGGTATTATCGCCATCTCAGTCCACTGCTCAGTAAAATTTTTTAGTCCGTCTCATGTGCTGGGGGTGCGGGGTGGAACTTCAAAATCTCAGGGGGTACCAGGATAAAAAAAAAAAAAAAAAAAGGTTAAGAACCACTGATCTAAACAGTTAAAGTCTTCACGGTTTTTGTACAAAGCTATATTTTAACACTATAGACCATTTAACCAGGTAAGTCTCTCGCAGACCACACAGAAAACCAAATAATCTGCTGGCTCACTTGGTTCCGGTGTGTCATACGCAATTCTAAAATAAAATGACAATTTCCAAGCAACGCCCATACGGTGTCTAAAATTAAAGCTCTCGAGAGCAAGGTCACCATTTGAAAAAACATAAACAGGCAGGGCCTCCAAAGCCAGATAAAGCTGTAGATTACACACCACTGTGCTAGAGTACTTTTACACTCTTTGCATGTACATTTATGGGTCTTGAAGACTGCAGTAACATCACTGTGAAACTGGAAAAAGAGTTTGGTTGTAAATGGTCGAAACGGTACCTTAACCACATACTGTATTAGTGCAATTATCTCATCAGTTTCATACTGCCATTTCGTACTGCCCCACAGAAACACTGTGTTACAAAATATAAATTGCAAGTTTTTTTTTTCTAAATAAATTACTAGTCTGACAGCATTATCACCGTGACTTTGGAAAGCTGGCAATTCTCATATTTCAAACTTTTTCCTAAATGGAGTTTTGCATTTCACACAGATAAGCAAGACCAAAACAAATCTAATAATTTGAATGCTGAAATAGTGTTAAAGATAATTGTAATAAAAAAGGAAATGGCTGTGCTTTACAGCTGTGTCTCCTAACGGCTTGTTTGACCAACCCAACTCAGTGTCAGGCTGCTTTGGAGAGGGCTGGTCAATATAAATAATTTAAATTTTTTTGTAATAAAATAAGAGATGCTAACAGACTAGTCAGAGCACAGGAATTTTAAGTAATGTCACAAGTCAGCCCCATCCAGACTCGGTAGATACAACCACGAGTGAGTCGTCTATAAACAATCTACCATTTCAAATGAAGGTCATAATAAACAACACAGCATTAAACCTAAAAGCATTTCAGAAAATATTGTGATAAGCGACATCCATTAGGACAAAACGCTGTTACGCAACTTTAATAAAATCCTTAAAGCGTCCAAATACGGGTCTATAACAAAAACAATTCTGTAGGAGAGAAAAAATTAAGACAATGCAGTAAAAGGCAGAAGACTTGACAGCAGTTTTCGCACAACTTGAATAGATCAGATCACACCATCACTATGGCAAGTCACATGCCATCCACAAGTGTGTGTTAGACTGTCCAATTTGCAGGAACTGTGACCAACAATTCCATCTCGTTATAATACGTTACTTTAAAACGTTAACGAGCAGACTTATACCTTTACGCATTTGGGGCATAAGGTGTCTTACATGGTTGCATAACCAATAAACTTCTACTTAAGCCTGGGTCATCGGAGGCCTCTTGAAACAGGTTTCAGGTTTTTCCATTAAGGCAGTCATTATCAATGTGAAGATAAAGAATCCAACTAGAAGAAATTTTATTCTACATGGTAGTGTGGAATAGTGTGGAATACCGCCCGTAGCGAAACTTCACTCGTGCAGATGCAAACTATGCCCAAATAGCGTAAACTTTTCTCTAGAAACGTTTCTCAGTAGAGAGAAGTGCTGTATTTGCACAGTAAACGCAGCTGGACATACGGCTGAATGCCAGCATTTATGAATCACCGCATCACTCTTTCCTTCCCCCTACCACGGAAAGACCTTATTCCTCCTGGAAAGAGTCAGTCAGCAACAATGCAAAACGGTTGCTTAGAGACGCACACCCACATCCACTCGACCTGCTGGCATTAAATACATAGTAGAAGCATCGTCACGTGTTCACACGGACCTGGAACGCGTAGTTAGTGTGGTACAATCTTGGAAGTAGGTACGTTTGCAAAAACCGGTTCGTGCAGATTTATACTTCGCATACTCACTACAAAAGCAAGTTTTTCACAATGGAAAGATAAGTGCTCAAAACTGTCAAGCCATTTATCGCCAGGAATAACTAAGGCGCGGTATATGAAATAACTACAAACTGAACACCGTTTCCCTACTTTTGTACTTACCATTACAATTGCAGAAGTGTCCGCAGCTGAAAGTATCCTATAAAAAAGATAAATACTTTAAAAACTTGCACTTAAAGACCGAAACAGGAATCATGTTGAATGAAGAAAAAAAGTGTCTATGCAGATTTTCAAATATCATGCTAGAGTTATGTAAAAAATTTACATGTATATACTTTCTTTAAAGGTCAAGTTAATGTATACTGGTAAGAACCGTATCGATTACTTATAACGGTCAACATTAAAGTTCAACATGAACCTTACAAGTCGGAAAAAAGAGAGACACCAGCACCACACTGAAACCACCGCCCCGGCGCACTGGAGATGGAAAAGCAGAAAAGTGCAGAGACGGGCGCACCGACTCGCTCCTCCGGCTGCCACGCCTTTACTATGTTTAAGGACCGTGCGCAAAAAAGAGGATCCTCTTAAGGACGGGAAATGAAGTACCTAATGTCCGCACACACTTTTACATATTCATTCAATATGAATTTTTATATGCATGATATATATATATATATATTTTTTTTTTTCTCCCCACACACACACACATACACACACACTATATATATATATACATATATATTTCCGTACCAGTTGACAAACTGAACACAATATGTTACATCAGATAAAATATTGCGGATAAATCCAGTCCAAGATGCATGACTTTCACATAAAACTTTCAAATTTTATTACGAATACTATGACTATAAATAGGTGGACGATTTGAAATACGGATGTTGAAGCCGATATTCATTTCTGCCAATTCATTTGAAATCACTGCTCTCCAAGATTCCCAACATAAGCGATATACCGGGAAAATTTTAAAGAATTTCAAAAGTTTTGAAACAGTTAAACGTCATGTTGTTTACATTGGAAGGAAAAGACACAGCATATTACAAATCGAAAGTAAACTGAGTTCGTAACCCACGTCTGTTTGCTGAGCTGTATGAACTTCTACAACTGAACATAAAGATGGTAAAACAATATTGTAGAGGCCGTCAGTATCAGATTACGGCGTTATTATCAGTTTGTTATGGTTTCAGTGATTGTTTTTTTTTTTTCAAATACATCTTAATACGTAAATTACGTGGGTTTTCATCAAAATGTAAATTCCAATTCAGACCGTCACTGCCGCAGTTCATTGATCCTGACCTGAAGTTAAACATGCACTTGGGATTATTTTTAAATGGCTGAAGGGGAATGCTGATCTGATGTATTTTCTACGTATAAAGTGAAGTGTATTCAAATAAAGTAAATACTATAACGAAAGTCATAGCCTGTAAACAGGTTATTAAGGTGTTACATCTGCAGGGACTCTGCAAGATGCACGAGACATGCTTTTATCCTTTTTAACCCAACCCCACGTGTCAGTAAACACCGCTTCTAGCAGCGCTATTATCAGGGCGTTGTATTCATTTATTCATATCCAGGAGTGAATATGATGATTTAGAATCGGATTTCAGCAGGTCCCCGAGCCTGCATCAATACCATTTCATCAACTCCCAGCTGTTGCTGTCTTTCACGAGCACACCAAAGCAGACGGGCAGGTACAGCAGACTCGATGCTTAAAAGGTTTATCCTTACAATCGCATTAAAGCGCTTAAACTGACGACAAAATCTGGCAAAACGTAGCGGTAGTCTGTCTTAATGCCGTGCATCTTCAAAATTTCAGTGGTTAAACGAAATTGCTATTTTTAATCAATATATTCAACTACACACCATACATCTCTTCAATTATACATGAAAAGCAGACAGCTCTGTGTATAGACAGCTTTAACTAGCCTCGTCTGCCAAATGCATACATCTTGACAGCTCTGAGCTCAGTTTTTACATAAATCTTCGCGTATTTATGGCGCATCGTAAACTAAGCGTGTTCATTTACAACCGATCAAAACATACAGAAACGTCAATGCAAAAGATTAACCCGCAACAAGTCTAGCAGGAACATTAATGAAAATGGCTCCACTGTTCCCTCATCAGCATGTGGGACTAAAGCAGACAACACTATCTTGTTCCAGCAAATTAAATCAACGTCTCCCTGTTTTATTGGCATTAGAAATAAAGTGATGCTTCTTAAACCCCTGGTTGGATCTACACCCTGCCATGCAGTTAATCTAATTGTACTATGGATGATTCCATGCACTTCAGCAGGAAAAAAAAAGTGAGGAATCCAGTTTTAATCAATGCCACATTGTGGTGTTTATCAGCTCACAAAGGCATTTATATTTTTCAATACACAATGTTTTATTTTAAAGCAAACAGTTCCTCCACAGGACCACGATGGAACAGCAGTAAACGTTAGTTTCAGCCCATATTTCATGTTAAAAACACATACGAGAAAAATTTCCAGAAATAACAAGGAATTTATAGCGGCACATATTTACAAAACTAAAATTTTAAAATAGCTAAATTTTGATGGTGGTTTTGGAGTGTATGGTTTGCTCTACTAAATACACACTGAACAATACTTCAACATTTTTTGTGTAATACTGCAACATAGTTGAACATTACTATCACAGCTGACATAATCGTGACAGTTTGAAAAAAGAAAAAAAAAAAAAACTTTCAAGCGTACTAACCAGTTTTTATTCTGACCATATACGACGGACCTTCGTTCATACACACAGAATATTTATCCAGCCCAGAATTTAAAAGCTACTGTAATACAGTTACCTGAATAAAAACAGGCAGAGAGAACACAACAGAAAACAGCAACTACTGCTCTTTAACACAGAGGAAACGTTACCAAGTAACAATCAGCCCCTGCTTCAAGGAGAGCAGTGTTCAACCTTCTTCACATGTGCCGAGTCCTGTGGCTCGGCAGTGAGAGGAGTCCGACCCAGGAAACCACAGGAGCAGGGCTCGAATAGGAGCGGTCCAACGCAGCGCTGCCCTGGAGAGCGGGGGTCCTCACACCGCGTGCTCCTGCTGCTCTCCTGGGGTGTCGCGGACCGAGGGCCCGGGCTTGAGGGCCGCGTTGCCCACCGAGCCGCCCAGCTGTCGAATGAGCAGCCAGAGGAGCAGTAGCATGAGGAGCAGCAACACAGTAAACATCGCCACGTACACGCACAGGTTCGAGTGCCAGTCCACGGCGATGGGCCAAGAGGTGGACGCCACCAAGAACATCTTTGGGGAGGGCATGGCTTCGGCGAGGAGGGGGGGTGGTGGGGCACGAACGTCCCGATGGTGGGCCGCCTGCTGACTCGCTTCCACTCTCATTCATCTTATGTCTGCCGAAGCGAGCCTGTTCCCCGCCGACGTCTGTTTTGTATG
Organism: Chitala chitala; assembly: GCA_025773905.1. NCBI lineage: Eukaryota > Metazoa > Chordata > Actinopteri > Osteoglossiformes > Notopteridae > Chitala > Chitala chitala. Next base: position 13,019 of record JABJVR010001173.1, read on the forward strand.
CCAAAACGATTTCATTCTGTTGTCAGCCTTGAAAAGTTGTAAGTGAGCCGCTCTGTGTATTTTCAACACGCACAGATGTCTGGTCGGGTCCGTCTGCTGGCTGGCCACCGCTCTGTCTGCAGTACTGTGATTGCACACCCCGGCTCCAAATTTATCACTGCGTGTAGACATATGAAAAGCCCCCCCCTCCCCATTCTCATTGGCTGCCTGGATTCTGTACCTCACCCGCACCTGACAGGGGATGTATTGAAGACGTGCAGAGCATTTTATGTTACAAAGACACGAGCAAAACGAATCATGGTAAACTACGGAATCAGCGAAACTAAACACTGGCTGTTAATGCCGCCCGTGGCCAATTTCAGAAACTTACTGCAATTAGAGGGAAAAAAAAAAATAAAAAATATAACACATTAACATTTGCTTTTCAATCAAAACAAATCTTAGTTTTACTTTGGTCCATGAATTTAAACCAATTTACCAGCATCCATCTGGGTAGAACCCACTACATAAATGCTTTGGCTCATTAGGACCAAATTTAGGTTGTATATTTAAAGGATGATGTAACCAAACCCCAATTATCCCTTACAGTAAATCTGTCCCTATTCAAATGACAGTGGTACTGGCGGCTTCAAAAGCAGTGAATTCCCCATTGGTTAGCAGATTTCCTGCTTAAAATCCTGATAGTTCAAGTGGCAAAAATGAAGATGGTAAAACTTGGGGCCAAACAGCAGACAAAGAGGAAAGAAAACAAGCAGAAAAAAGAAGGGGTCATGTTTTCAGCACCAACTGTAAAGCCTTAGTGGCTTTCTTTCATTTAACAAATGGTTAACAGCTAAGGCTTCAAGCAATTAAGATAAATTGTGACTTTAAACCACACAATATCACTTGACTGATTTGGTCTCATGTTTGTACAGTAGCTGGAAAAATTAGAATGGAATTCAAGCCATCAACCCAACCAGCATTGGAGTATTATAAAAACAAAACATGCAATTCCGGCAAACAAATCAACAGGGACACACGTGTCAATTTAATTTGAAATCAAGATTTCAGAAATTGACAGTAAAACAGCTTTATTGCTCTCAAATTAAAGCACTGAAAAATTAGTGTTTTAAAAAAATTAGCAAGCAAAATCTTGGAAGCATCCAGAGCCCTACCGTTTTAAGGAATAAACAAGCTCTGCAGAACTGAGCAGTGGTATTGAAAAACTAAAAAGCTAAAGAAAGGCAAGTTTGTGTCAACTTGCTAAAAGGGAAAGGATGGGATGAGGGAGAGGAACCCACGTTGACCAAATCAGTGGCATTGCATTACATACATGTGACTGTCCTGTAAAGAAAAGCTAACTCTGGTAACATAAGGTCATTGCGCCCACATGGACAGTTTGAGTAGAACTTAGATTCATAACCTTTTGAGCCATTTTGTGTAATTTGATTGCATAGGGGAAGAAGAAAAAAATCTGGACCTAACTCAATTTATCCAACCCATTTTGCTAAGAGAGTTCAGCTTGCAAGCACACCAAGACCAATGCAATTCAATTTCAAATGAAGCAAATGAGAACTTATGTGCCGTTAGCTTTAAATTCACAAAGACCAGGGACATGCAGCTGTGGAAAAGGGAGCAAGCCTCTGGTGGCACCTTTATTGAAGGAACGACAGGGAGGGGGGAAAAAAAGAAAAAAAAAAAAAAAAAAAAAAAAAAAAAAATTTTTTTTTTTTTTTTTTACAACCTCCGTCGGCAGCAAGCCACTATTTCAGCCACTTCTCCCAGGAAAACATCCAATTTAAAACAATGCTTGATTTAAGCAAGTGAAGTTTCAGGCCTCATTAAGTGTAATTAAATTTGTCAAGATTGCACATGTAAGAAAAGAGAATTTAAAATGCAATTTTAAAAATAGGTTTCACCCATTTTCAAGGTTGGTTATATGGTTGTTACTGCAATTCTCTGGGGTAACATGAAGTAAAAACTGTACACCTACAAAATCTGAACTGAGAAATAAGCAAGGGTTATAAAAATCAGTTCAAGACCAATTTCTGTGGAGGTTCAATAAGGGAGACTTCGTGGTACCTGAAAATAAAAACGAGAAAATTTGAGATTTGCACAATCTTGTAAGCACTCAGAGAAATTATATTCTTTAACAACACTATGTAACACGTGACCACTTTGAAAGTTTTTCTACTTTAAGAATGGAACAGTCAGTACTAAGAGTGGCTGTAGACTTAAATGACCTGTTGGAGTCTATACCCCACAGGGGGGGGGAAAAAAAAAAAAAAGACTATTGCTTCGAGTTCCTGCACTGCATGTTATTCACAGAAAGCCTGGACTGGTACATTGAGACATGAAGGAACTCAGTGCAATTTACTTACTTTGAGCCTTTGTATTTCTCCCTCACCGCCTGCTGTGCATGCTGGGAAGCATTGAGGTAGGTGTGGTGAAGGTCCATAAGACATGGGGTGAGCGACTCCAAAGTGTAGCCCGTCGTCGCAACTAGCGGCTCGGTCTAAAAACGGAAGATCGCGCGCTCGAGCAGGATGACGGATCAAGCGCGCCGGACACACAAAACGAGTTTGAACCAACCGGTTACCGTCATCTACGATTTATATGACTCAAATTGATTTAAGCAATCCAATTAACGTGTACCGCTTCAGAGGACAGCAACAGATGTATGAAGAAAATACATTGTTGGTTTTTTTTTTTTTTTTTTTTTAAATCAAGCATCCACTGAAATAAATCAGTAAAGGGAATAATTTGTCAAAACACTGTAGTTCTAAGTATCACAATATTGTTGGTTGCATTTCACACAAATTGAACTATGGTCATTGTTCCAGAACCTCATGCTGGTCCAGACCAGTTCACTGCTGGTTATGACAGGGTACAAGTCTACACAAAAAAGGACAGAAAAGTTAATCTGCAACAGACTTCTTAATCTGGATTTGAAGATTGGCCACTTTGACTGCTAAAGTGGCCAATCATAATTTGGTACATTGGTGAACAGATGAAACCACTGGTGAACTGGAGCTGTAAGTTCAGACTTACCCATAAACTGCCACTAATTGTGTAGTTAGCCAATGCAAAGGCAGCAGCAGCTGTTTGCGATGGAAGATACTTCAGGAACGGGTCACAGTCTATCAAACTCAACTCTCCTAGAAACTGCATGAGGAAACCATTCTAAGCACCAGATATTACGCTTGCATAAAGTTTACAGCACAACCCCCCGCTCACACACACTTACCAGCGACAAGCTCTCAACTTTTCTGCTGACCGGCTGAAGCAAGAAGTACTGAGTAAGAAACTGGTTGATTGTAGGAGCGGCCAGGTCAAAGGAGAGAACTTTCAAAACTAGATGCTCCATCCTCAACACCTGCTTCTTCGTGTACGTGTCATCGGTGATGTACACAAACTCCGCAACCTCCGGGGGGTAGATCTCTTCAAATTTCCTTTGTGACAAAAAGCATGTTATCACAAGAACACTAGTGCAAGGTTAGTGCATTGAGATACGTGCCAACACTCACGAAGCCAAGAGCATCGCCGCGGTGCCAACCAGCTGGAGCTTCCCTCTGAGCACAGACATGGAGGAGAGGAAGCGGTCGATGTAGTTCACAGCCAGATACAGCGTCTCATTTTGAAGCTTGTACTCCTCCCCGACCTCAACGAGCCAGTCAACCAGAATGGCTCTCATGCTGTTTGTTATATCTGGCTGTTTCTTCATGTATCCTGCTTTTGGCTTTGATTTCACCTTTGGGAGGGGGTGAGAAATAAAGTGCAACATCTCAGAACTTAATCATATTCAACCTCCAACAGTCCAATTATCCTTCACTCTAACTGAACCAGAGTGAAAGGTGATTAAACTGCTGCATTCACCTCCATTTCCCTCAAGTATGTATGGATTTCGGTAGCGTAATCCGACACTTCGTTTACGTTGGCAGGTTTCTCCTCCTGGTCGAGGACACAAATATCCATTGGAGAATCTAAAAACATAAAGGGCTCCATTAATGGGGAAAGCCAACAACTTTAATCTGGTCCATTTGTGTGTGTGTGTGTGTGTGTGTGTGTGTGTGTGTGGGGGGGGGGGTTATTTACATAAACTTGTGTAAAGAATCAAGTTTTCCAAAACATTAGACAGCAACCAGCTCACCAAAGCTGACATCCATAGACATATCAAGAGTGGCAAGGGGCTTCCTGAGACTGGTTACAGTAGGATTCAGGGGCAGGAGTACATCCTCCACAGACGCCTTCGTTTTGAAGGACATCTGCTTATTTGGGACTTCAGGTTCATCCACGTGGATCTGGAAAGACGGCTGCTTGCTCCCCGCTTTCTCCTGGACGCCTTTGTCGTGGTTTTCATTTTTGCAGGATACTTCAGTGGGTGCAACCTGTGATTTCAAACAGGTTAAAAAAAAAAAAAAAAGCTCCATACCTTCGCCGCAAGACGCAAAACATTACAGCGTGGTTTCAATTAACTCGGAACGAGTACGGCTCGTATATTTGCTCAGTTAATAGCTGTTCTGTGTAAAGCCAATGCATCTATTCTGAAGAACTGAAACAACTGCGTCCGTCCAAGGTGATGGAGCACAGACAGATGCTTAAAATGGCGGACAAAATAAGTGTTAGAAAAAAATAAAAGTAATCAGCAACAAGAAATATTGCACTTGGGTACATAATCGGTGGCCTGTTGGTAGTACTACTATACAAGGATAATCGCAAAATACGATTATAAAAGGAAAACACCAAAAATACGAGACTTTATCCGCCACCTAACTTTAGCGGGCACCAGCTCTGTCCCCATTACAGCCACCATGGCCATGCAGCCAGCTAAAGTTTGCCATGGGTGAAAACAATCTACTATATCGAAGCAAAACCCTTTGCAAAACACACAATGCTGATTTACCGTACTGCAAAAGCAAGTTCAAGGCTTTATAAACAGCTCAAAGCGACTAATAGATCCACCGACCTGTTTAGACCCGCGTTGCAAGGTCGGTCTGCAACGAGGGAGGTTCTGCAGTACTCCCAAAACAGTCCTGTTTGATTGCTTGATGTCAATGTTTTCCTTATTTTCCACACTGGCCTTAGTTGCTGCCCTGAGTCTAGAGGCGATGTTTTCTTGATTTTGATGGTCTTGCGCAGGCATCCTGCTGGCGCCTCCAGTATGCCCTATTGACGCCATTCTCTACTTTTTGCAGGTAAAACAAATAACTCGATTGCAGGAAAGAAAATTTTTGCTTATTAAATTCTGCCGTTACTTGCACCTCGATTGCAAATTAAAATCAGGAAACGGGACCATCCGTGCTTTGTGTCGACTGCAGTCAAAAAAAGCATATATCCTTAAAAGTAAAAGCACATCGCTAGCTAAACGTCAGTATCGAAATACCATGTATCAACTCTCCATGCTGACCTCTGGAACAACTGACGTCCCTGCAGCATTAATCTAACTTGAATATTGTACTAGTTTCCTCCCTTAATCTCTCTTGTTTCTTTTTGGATCATACTAAAACTGCTCCTTTCCCAGTTCAAGTAGCCCGCGACTATTGAAACCGTCCAATCAAAATTGGCGTCATATGTGACGTCACCGATATACGGCGGCCGAAACGCCCAAACTTGTCTAAGCGAAGCTGACCCCAACCGTTGAACACGCTGTTATTTCCGGCGAGATTTAAAATGTGGATTGTGATCACACGAAGGGTAACCAGCAACTAAAGAAATACGAAAACGTGATCTAATAAAGGCGCACCAACTTTACGCTTTAACGCCTAATTGTCTTTGTAAATCCAGATTTATTTCTTTATGAGTGGTCATTTAATTGACACGTTATTCACTATTACTACAACAATGAAATTTACATCATTAGGCAGAAGATAGGAATATGTCCAAGCAAATAAGCATAGAGAAGACATCAGTTTAATATTTTACCATCCAAGATTAGAACTGTTTCAAAAATATTGTGTACATAGTAATATTATAATACATATTAGATATAAACATATTGTTTACACGCTGTCCGAGGTAACAAAGTACTCACAAAGATCGTCACACCATACACATAATTTATCCTGCAGTATTGTAACATAACTTGTAAATAGTTTTAATGTAAATGTTCTTGTTTTATGATTAAACATATTTTCACTTTACAAAAAGAAACAAGCACAGTAAGCGCCTGAACAAATAACTTTATTTAAATATACACCATCTTCAATCAACCTGAGCTAAAACATTAATTCTGCCGCTTTCAGGGAAGTCATGATCATCCACAAATTTATAATTCATTAACTAATTTTAATAAAATGTGGTAAGACATTTAGCAAATAGTGTAACTAACTCAGGTGTCCATATGAAAACATCCCAACATCTCTGGGGTAGACTAAATTTGTGTATTATAGCTTTAATAAGAAAATAGATTCAACAAAGAAAGTTATAATTAACTAGAGAGAAGCTAGAACTGGACATTAGACTTCGTTAAAAAAATCCACCAAAGAGTTTAGATCATAATTATCTAAAATCTCAAGCAGCTGTGAAACTTTAGTCTTCACATTCTGCCCTTTAAATTTGAACTTGTCAATGAAGAGATCAGTTATCATACCTGAGAGAGAGAGAGAGAGAGAGAGAGAGAGAGAGAGAGAGAGAGAGAGAGAGAGAGAGAGAGAGAGAGAGAGAG
>JABJVR010001174.1:0-19658 GCA_025773905.1 Chitala chitala
TATTTTTTTTTTTTTTGTTAAGGCGTTAAAATGTTTTTTTTCAGTTGTTTTCGGGGTGGGGCCCGTTTTCTTTGTTCACCATTGTTTTTTTTTTTTTTTTTTTTTTTTTTTTTTTTTTTTCCCACCTCAGATAGGATGGTATTCAGCTATTTCTATCGGTAATTCATAAAAAATCAATTACTATGCATCCCCATAGCTAACCCCCTCCCAACACCACGCTGGATAGTAGAGGTCGAGACTCGATATTGGCCGAAGATCCCCCGTCTGCTCAGTACGGTGCCTGTGCGCGCTTCCTCGGCGACACCGTTAATCGACGCCGCTTCTTCCACACCAGCCGGGTCGAAGGATGCAGCTGCATTTCAATACATCTGAAATACAAGAGTAGCGGCCTGCGGTCGGTCCGGTCGCGTCCAGACGTGCCGTGATGCTCCGGCGACAGCTCCGTGCACGCTGAACAGCGCGCGACACGGGCGCACAGAAGGGCTGGCGCGCGAACGCGCTCCTGTCCGCCGAAGCGGCGCGCGCACACAGACGTGATCTGCAGCACTGGTACTTGCTTAGGGTTTATTTAAATGGAAAACAAAAAGGAAACAATTTAACGTGAGCTAATAAATAATTCTCCTGTTCACTCGCAACGACAGATTAGTTGTGCAAGAAGAAGCCTATAATTTTCCAGTAGAATCCCAATAGGACCTTGCAATGGGGATGCAATAAAATAATGTGTAAGCGGCTGAGCTGGTCTGCGTTACTCGCCGGTAAATTTACTGGATTGACCGCTGTAAGTAGCTGTAGCAGCAGATCTGCGCGACAGTGTAATACAGCGGCGCATCCTCCAAAGCCCGCTGTGCCCATCGGCAGCTGGGCTCCGGGTGCTGACCTCGCCATTTGTACAGCACGCAGCCGTATGGCCAAGCTTTTAATTTTCCGAAGCTCGTTTGGGTGTACGAATCAGAATTGTTAATTGATGTTTCTCGTCCCTTTATTTTGTTTGAGATTCTGAACTGCTGCCGGCACGTCACAGAATAGGTTTTGTTTCCGTGCTTGATAAAGGCTCAGAATAAAATGAACGTCATCCAGCGCAGATCACACACCTGTGTATTGGGTCACAGCGTGTGCCAAAACAACATCGGCCAGACAAAGGCGAGCCAGGCACATTAAGGAACTGATAGTGGACTTCACCGAAGTAGGGTCAGGAGGGTGATGGAGAGCCCATCTGTTGTACCAATGACATGTACAAAGGTAGGCCAGTACCCACGTGCTGTGGTTAACACTGCTAGTGCTCAGAAGGGATACTGCTGCTGAAGTCTTGAGTCATACTTCACTAGAAGAGTTGCAAGAAAATAGTGTACTAAACGACATCAGATAAAAGTAACTTCAAAGTAATTACATTACATTATAATGTCAAGGAGAAATTTTGTCTGCATTAAAACAACTTTCTTCCTAGTTGGACTGGTGATTATTGCATAAGTGGTGTTTCAAGCAGACTTTTGTGTGGTAAAACCTTACCAAGTTACTGTTACCAGGTTAGTGTTGGTGTGTGCATGTTTCTAATGTATCATCGTGTCTTTTTACCCTGTGGTCAATGACCAATAAAATTAATAAAACAAAAACAGAGTCCCTGACTCTGTGTATAAATGCTCTGGACTTGTACAAGGTGTAGTTATACCCTCTGCCTCCAGAAATAGGCTCCATACCTCTTTTAACCTGACTGTGGGTGTGCTTTTAAAAATGCACAAATTAAGAAATACTCATTGTAGCCAGTGACTATGTAGTTACCTGAACCAGGTGTGAACTCGTCATCCTCGACAAGGTTCATATATAACAATGGACCCATCTAACAAGTTGCACAAGCCTGATAACATTGAAATTTCCTTAACTTTGTAACATAAGATGAAAAAAGTGTTTAGTTTGCCGATGTGTTGCATTCCTTAAACAATTCCATTTTGAAATGGATGTCACGGGGGTATAAGGAAGTGTGTTATGGTTCACGTACAAATTGGTACAAGCCACACACTGGACTGCAGAATAACAGTTTGGACAATACAGATGATACAGGGCATAAAAACACGGACAAGTAGGTTATGCCAGGGGATGCATTTCCTGTTGCATGTCCCCCCCTCCCGAGTCATGGGCTCTGTACTGTTTACTATAGAATATTTCACCTGGGGGCATGTAGCAGACTGTGATATCCCTCTTGGGGGATAAAGTCACCGTACAGCCAGGTAGTCAGACCAAAACCACCATCTGACAGCTGAAACATCCCAGTGAAACCAGTGACGCGCGTAACTGCTGGAGAATTGGCCTTTTAAATGCGTCGGTAATGGCTGTGTGAGATAAATGTCCACGTGCAGTAAAGAAGCGCTGAGCGACATTATTCCAGTTTTTTATTAAGGATTTATGGGAGACTGTGTGTGCTGATAAGGACTTCCCAGGACGTGTGCATCAGCAGAGAGTGCACTAAGTCATCATGCAAAGCTGACTGCGTTTGCCCATAAATTTCAGACTCTGCTCTTTTCCAAAGCTAATAAAGACATTCTCACCTACTGTGTACGGTGCAAGCGGGGCATGCAAGCACATTTCACAACATCTCAAAAACAAGGGGGTAAACGCAGTGATGTCACGTCTGCGCTGGTCAGAGACACACCTCCCGCAGACAGATGGGGACATGGGGTCGTCTGCGCTGGTCAGAGAAACGCCATCCGCAGAGCGAAGGGGAGATGATCACAGAGGGACACCCTCAGGGCATCTGGAAGCCTACCTGGCTTTAAGGGGGACTCATTTCCCTTGAACATTTGTAGTGTAGAGGTGACAGTTTGTAAACTCAAAATATCAGCTCTCCAGGTCAAAGTGCAGGGTACAGCTATGTTTTCATGTAGGGGTACCTTGGTCCAAGATAGCTTACAAAGTTTGTAGGTTGTCTTTGTCATGATGAAAACGCTGCCTCTGTCCTGGGCTTTGAACTGTGCTCCTTCGGCTCCTAGTACCTGTTTTCTAAAATCCATTCTACCTGTCTCCAGTACACCAGGTACAGCCAAGAACTCCCCACAGGGAGACCGTATGGACCATTGTGTAACCGTTTTTGGGATCCCAGAAGTGGATGTTCAAAAATCCAATTTTAATCATAAATGACTTCTTACAAAACTACGCTCTTTTATGATACCGAGATTGAAAAGAAGGTGGGTGTAGTCACAGGATGGCATGGCATGGGGAGGGCAGGGTGGTTTTTTCCCATAAGCAGTGAGGCATTCACTGATAAATTATTGTGCAACGGAGTGCTGGTTACGACTGTCGGATGACTTAATGGTATCTTGCACAGAGTAATGGGAAATCACAAAGACTGTACGGTTTATCACATGCCGAGTAGACAAGTAACCCTCTCCCAAGTGCAGCTTCTAGCTTGACCTCTTTTTTAGTTCCTATCTCTGGTCAGCTGGGTCCTCCTTGTCGGAAGAGATGTTCTGCAGTTTGATAGCTTTGTCCACAGGGACACACGTCTTACAAACATGTCACTCACATTGTTGGTGTTCTTTTTACCTGAACAGCAGAACTTTCTGCTGGCTCTGTTAGGGGAGATGGTATAGACATCCAAATAGTGATCTTGTATGGTGATGTTGGGAGACGAGACAGTGTTTTTTTTATCCTACCTGCTGCTGACCTGACCCGCCTTCCCCCCACAGGTATTGGATTGGGACTGCTCGTCAGGCAGTACGGCTCTCTCTCTCCTCTCGATAAGTACTATTTTGGCTTTCCGGGCGAGATCCTGATGCGGATGCTGAAGATGATCATTCTACCGCTCATTGTTTCCAGCATCATAACAGGCAAGTGAAAACTGGCCAATAGCATCGTACCTTTGCAGCACGTGACTTTGAGGGCCAGTTGAACGGCACCGCGTGGTCATGTTTGCAATGACACATTAGGGACAACCGCACTTCGCAGTCCGAAAACATTGAAAGGAGTCAAGATACAGCAGAGCTTTACTGGGAGCTCTGGGAGCATAAAGAGTGCACGGGTTGGGAAGCTCGTACGCCTGCGTTACTGTTGTTTTGGTTGGGAATTTTCAACCATGCCTTTATTGGTCCCACAATTTAAAACCCAAAGTCTGACTATGACTTGAAATTTAACACACTGGGCTTCGCACGCGTGACGGAGGCACTACGCCCGTTGCAGGCGCACTGATTGTCTTTCTCCTGTTTGGCAAATAAGTCCGTTCTTCCACGATGCGAGGCATCTTTTGAACATACTGCAGTCTCTCACAACAAGTTCACATGAGCAGAGAGTCCTCATGCCAGAGGAGTGAAGGTGAGACGGGACAGGAACACCCCACCCAGAAAGGGTTGGGGCCTGTTGACGTGGCGGGCAGCTGAGCTGCCATGCAGCCCTCTGTCGGCTGAACTGGCACTGCCTCTGAGAGGGTGAAGGAAGGCAAAAATTGCGAATCGTCTCCTATACACAAATGTGAATAGAAAACATCCAGAAAATCTGTGTTAGCTTTCACTCATGGTTACCAAGGAAATGGCCCATTTGTGGTGTGCAGTATAAAACCTTTCAGATGCCTTTCAGATGTGTCTGAAGCCGAATTGGAAGTCTTTTGGTTTCCATGTACAGATCACCTGTGCTGGATGTTGCTACTTTGCTGTCCCTGATGGCAGGTTTAAAAGCTTCTTTAGTGTTTCCTTTATGCTGCTGTTCAGCCCTTATCACACACATGTCACTGTGGATTTGTGTTGTGACTCACGTCTGGGTTTGTTCTGCTGTTGTTTTGGTGTCACGCTCAGGATTTTCAGCTGAATTAGGGTAGCGGACACCAGGTGAGAGGAGGGAGAACACTGAGTTACACTGGACCTGCTAACGGTGACTGTGCTGTTTGGACGTTCTTTCAAATGAGCACGGTAGCCCCACAGTGGTCATGTGATGGGGGTGTTGTCTGTCACATGATTCACCGAGACCGTGTGACCTGCAGGAGTGGCCTCCCTGGACTCTGAGGTGTCAGGCAGGATTGGTCTACGAGCAGTTGTGTACTATTTCTCCACCACCATCATTGCTGTTGTCCTGGGTGAGTAATGTGCTCTGACGCTTACGGACACTACCCACCTCCTACCCCTTACCCGGCTGGCACACGAACACAGGCAGCCCTGTGTTATTCAGCCCAACCTCCTTGTCATGACATTTGTTTCATAATTACTGGTAATGTTTTACACATTGCTGACAATAATTAACGTAACGGCACCTTCCGGCAGGTATATTTTGTGTGTCACATGTTGAGTGTTATATCCAATTGTCTCATACTGTATCCCGTCACGTTCTTGAAAGCACGTGTCTAAAGAGACACCAGGCAGAAGTGTCCAAGGTAAATCTGAAAGCACAATGGGTAGGTGTTGGATCACTGCTGGGTTTAACTACAGATAATTTAAACACAGGTCCCATTGCTTTTTCAGTTGAGTGATTGGGACATTTGTTAGAACTGTAGCCTGAGTGCTGAAGTGATGGAGACACAAGGTTCAGTAACAGGCTGAAGTGGGTGTAAAGTAGTTTTAAACACACCCATGAAATGCTCACCCATGCTGAGCACCTTTACCATCCAGAGCTTCCTCTCCAGGGATTGTCCTGGTGATGACCATCAAGCCTGGCATTTCTCAGAGTGCTGATGGCATCGACAGGACTGGATCCACTCCAGATGTCACCACCGTGGACACCATGCTCGATCTCCTCAGGTGACATTGCCTCTGTCAATGTTTCACCATCTTGTGAAACGCCAAAAATTCCACAGATGCTTCTTGCTTATTTTTTAACCTGCACAACACTGGCGGTATTGTGCCATAAAAATTCATAAGCAGCATGTCAATTACAACGTTATCTCCATTTGATCCATAGTCAGACAGTCGGACATATTACTGCTGTTGAGTTTTGCAAAGTTTACAGTAAGATCAAATTTTAACGTTCAGTAAATGAAGTCTGTATTTGCTTTGCATATGTAGATAGATAAGCTGCCAGTGTTCATGTCATTGCTTGTCTTTACAGAAATGTATTTCCTGAGAACCTCGTGCAGGCCTGTTTCCAGCAGGTAAGCTGCTCTGGTTTTGGTTGACAGTTTAGATGTGAAATGTAACATGACTGTAAATGATAAGGTTGTAAGAGCTGACAGGCAGTAACCCCCAAAAAAGACTTTTGCATAACCACCGAAATACCCTGATTTGCAGTACAAGACAAAACGACAGGAGATTGAGCACAGCAAGCCTACAGCAAACGTAACAGCGGCACCGCCAGTCACTGCCGTCATGACGACCCTTCAGCTGGAAGTAGGTGTTGCCCCTCCCACATGTCTGACTCTGTCTAACAGCTGAGTGGCTCTCCAGTGTCTGTAGAAACGCATATAGACTAATAATTACATGCAAATGGTAGGATTACTTCACGCTTTATGTGCCACAGTCAACATTGTGTGTGTGTGTGTGTGTGTGTGTGTTGAGATTTAAGTGTCTCTTCGTAGGCGTTAATAATATACAGAATATTTCAGACGTTATCATGCTTGTATATTACCCCAACATAGAGGAATGTAACAGAAGTAGATAAAGAAGAGTTTAAGCCAGAGTTGTAAAGCAAAAGTGCTTCTAGAAAATCCAGAGCCAGATCAGGGTTGGGTGAGTCACCAGTTCTGAAACCAGTCTTTAGAGAGGCAAAGGGAAGAAGTTATTGATGTGTGTTTTATTTTTTAAGTAGACCCTGATCAGTCTGTTTGATTCACACTTGCAATGAGAGCTTCATCAGCACTCTTCACATGGCTGGAGATAATAATCGGAGCCTGTTCTCCTGGACTACAGAACGTGACCAAGGAGTACAAGGTAGTGGGACTCTACTCAGAGGGCATCAACGTACTGGGCCTCATCGTCTTCTGTCTGGTGTTCGGGCTGGTCATCGGCCAGATGGGCGATCGCGGACGTGTCTTGGTGGAGTTCTTTGACGCCTTGAATGAGGCGACCATGAAAATCGTCCAGATCATCATGTGGTACGAAGGGTTAAATCCCCCATGGTTCGTCTGATGTTCCAGCTCAGAGCACCCCTCCCTAACACGACGTCTTACTCTACCGATGTAATCTGATTTATTTCACAGTGTTTAGGCTGCCTCTGTACACGTCTGACTCGCTCCGAGGGTAGTCCGGCTTGGTATGACAGCCCTGTATGTTCTCGCTCCCCTTAGGGGATCGGGGTGCTGACTTGATTGTCGCTGAGGTGAATGTGTCTCTGGGTGCTGAGTGCCTTGCATGTGTCCTGTCTTCTTCTGGGTAGCCTGTCAGTTAGAATCCCCAATTCCCACAAGACTGGCCTGATGCTGTACTCACTGTGGCCTTCCTTGGTCCTTCCTGCAGCTACATGCCGGTGGGAATTCTGTTCCTGATCGCTGCCAAGATTTTGGAAGTGGAGGACTGGGACATCTTCCGGAAACTGGGTCTCTACATGGTGACTGTGTTGAGCGGGTGAGTCATGCAGACCCTCCTCTCTAAGCCAGGAGGAGGCGGAGTTATGACTGGTGTCAGAATGCAGCTTCGTGCCCTAAGTAGCTGTCTGTCTGCATCTGGCCAGATGACTAAACACCGATCGCACAGCCTGTGGTGGAGATTTAGATCCAGCCAGCACAAGGCTCTGTGTGATTAAGGTGCACCAATGTCCCCTTCCTCTCCTAAATTCCACCGTCAGAAGTCTGCTAATTAAAAGAAGGAGCTGGTGGGGGTCTGGAGTACCGCATTTGTACCTCACTCATGATCCTTCTGTCTGGACATAAAACACATCCTGAACCAGAAAACCGGTTTGGGAGACTCGATGGTTTTAATGACTGATGAGTGACTGAGTGAAACTGAGTGAATTAGTGAGTAAAAGAAAGAATAGAGAGAATCTGGTCCCATCCAGCACAGCCATGGTGGTGGAGTCATGTATAAGGTATCAATTTAAACAAATTTTTCCCCCATTTCTGGATAGGGGGTAAATGTTATTTTCTGTCAACACTTCAGGCTAGCCATCCATGCATTAATCTTCCTCCCGCTGATCTACTTCGTGATTGTGAGGAAGAACCCTTTTACCTTCGCCTTGGGCATGACTCAAGCTCTCCTGACCGCCCTCATGATCTCCTCCAGGTGTGTACAGGTCGGCCACAGCCTGCACTGTGGTCTTTGCAGCTCTTCAGAGTCACTTATGCCTGAGCTGACGGTCTACATTGGTATGTAGTTTACTTTGCGTTTGTCGCTGGGTGCATCAGACGTTAATGATCAAGCTTCTTGTGTGCATGTAAACATGCTGAACATGACGAGCTGGTCTCTAAACGTGTGTATCAAATGAAAGCTGTGATGAGTTTATTTTTTTTAACACGCACCTGCTGTGTGAGGATTTGAGAGCATCGCAGCAAAGCAAGCAGAGAAGCTGTGTGTGTAAAGACCGTCCGCGCACAGTGAACCGGAGCTCATCTAGCCCCTGTGCTCTCGGCCCCCCAGCTCTGCAACGCTCCCAGTTACCTTCCGGTGTGCTGAGGAGGTGAACATGATTGACAAGAGGGTGACCCGCTTCGTGCTGCCTGTGGGGGCCACCATCAACATGGACGGCACGGCCTTATACGAAGCCATCGCTGCCATCTTCATCGCCCAGCTGAATGAGATTGAGCTTGACGTGGGTCACATCGTCACCATTAGGTGTGTCGCCGTGTGTCGCCGTGTGTCACTGGGTAATATGACAGCCTTTGAAAGTTCAGAGATCTACATTTTGTCACAGGAGTTATTTGCATTAGTATTTGATGGACCTGTTGGAATGACCCAACATTTAAATGGCGTATATAAAACTGCAATGATGCGTTACTGTCAGAAGTGGACCCGTAATCTGGCATACCGGGCATTTTCCCAGTGTGCTGGCACTCGTTGAGGCTGATATAATTAAATTAATAATTTAATAATTATTTAATAATTTTTAATGAAAAATTTGTGTTAGAGGCAGATGCCTCCAAATGTGCAAAAACAACAGAGATGTTCTCTGCAGTGGTTTCAGCATCTACAGTACCGTCACTGTGCAGCAACAGGGGAGCATGAGGGAGGAGAGGTGGTAGAGCAGGCACGGGAGCAGGCACGGGAGCAGGCACGGGAGCAGGCGTGTGACAGGGACGCTGCCGAGGAGGGGCAGAGCAATACTGAGACAATTAGCCTGCTGAGCCAAAGACCTGAGTCTCTAGCTTGGGGGACTAATCGCACTCTTGTCTTGAATACTGGGGGATTTTCTCCGTAACACTTTCACAGCTGGCACATGAGTGTGATGGGACGAGAGGGACGGAGCGAGGGTGACGGGAGGAGAGGGATGGAGCGAGGGTGACAGGGAGGAGAGGGACGGAGCGAGGGTGACGGGGACGAAGGACCGTGTGAGCAGGAGGAGAGTGTAGTTGAAGTGGTAAGCATGGAATGGCTGAAAGGGTTACAGGGACTCACAGGGTGGGACCATGGAGGTAGTGTGTGTGTGTGTGTGTGTGTGTGTGTGTGTGTTTTATTACTGCATGCTGATATAAGGAAGTGTGTGCGTGTGCCATGCCACCATGATGATGATTCATTTACTTAATGTCAGTGAGAATAAAATAATTGTAACATTATCATCAAGTGAGACTCACATATTGCTAATGGTCAATCATTGTCAAAGATGCCCACGTTGTTCTAACATTAACTAGCTAGCAGTGTTTCGTCAGCAACACGTTGGCTGTGCCCACATTGCTGTGAATGACCTAGATCCATATCATATCATCATATTGTGATATTTTGATGCGCAAAAACACTGTACAAGACACAACACCTGCAGCTCTACTTTGCTGAAATGTACTCCTGCTTTTGTACTGGCCTGCAGGAAAAAACATTCTGATTTTCAACAGCAGGTAGCAAAGTTGTCTTCTGTTTATATTCAGGCAGGTCTGGTGGTGATTATTAGGATGTATATGGGATGGATCACTGTTGTTACTGTCTGTGGGGTGTCTCTGCGCTCCCCTACAGGAAGCTCACATTGTTTGGGGCTGCTGTCCACTGGCCGTGCCTCTTTACATGGTGGGTGCATGAACTGTAGGACAAACAACCACACCACAGATTTATATTTCCTGTCACACAGCAAGGTCTCTGAACATTAGTGTAAACAAAAAGATGACCTGTTATTGGCCCTTGAAATGTAAACTGTCCCCCCCCCCCATCTTAACCTATCTTTTATCTCAGACGGAGCTCTTGACACACGGGATATCTGCTTGTAAGAGGGGATTTCACAGGCAGCATTTTGAATTACTTGTGTAACATACTTGTATACTTAAATAATTTGATATGATGCTTTGACTTGTAGCAGAGCCTGTTCTTTGACAGTTCCTTGCACTTCTGTTTGAGTATGGAGACTGTGCAGGCCACGGCCAGCTCTGATCACCAGGCAGTCAGTCAAGAGTGAGCAAGGACTCTGGGACACCTGAACACTTACTGATCAGCACTGGACTGGTTTGGGGGGGAATAGTTCAACAGATACACACATTTAAGGGATGTAAAGGATGGTGTTCTGGTGGATGGTGTGTGATCAGTTGTGGTGTGCTGTTTGGGCCAAAAATGCCAGGCCCGGTTCTCTGTCCCAGTCCAGCCCTGGTGCGAAACATAATGACACTGACTGCGAATGCTTCCTACATCTAAGCAGAGTAAATCGGTGTTTTAGTTTATCAAACACTGTTTTATGAAGATAAGCCTTGTGCGTGTTTCCTGGATAACCAGCAGGGTGGCGCCTGTGATCTGCTGCTGACGATGTGTGCTGTGTTCGTTTTGGCTCCAGTATAACTGCAACAGCCGCCAGTATTGGTGCAGCTGGAGTTCCGAATGCAGGCCTGGTTACCATGGTGATGGTCCTGACTGCAGTGGGTCTGCCAGCCAGTGATGCTACTCTGATTGTTGCCGTGGACTGGCTGCTGTGAGTTATTCCCGTTGCTGTCTGATGACTATTGAGGCTTTTTAATGGTCTCTGGTTTTCCTTTTCTGTTATGTTTTATAAAGAGGTGCAGTGTAAAGGAAACTGCTGTTTCCCTACATCTCCTCTTTGAAGCCTATAACGACTTGCACGTTATTTGTTCCCGTTTCCCTTGATCAGGGACCGTTTCCGCACCATGGTCAACGTGCTGGGGGATGCCTTCGGTGCTGGAGTAGTCCAAAAACTCTCCAAGCACGAACTGGAAAGGATGGACTTGACGTCTGATGTGGATGTTGTCAACCCGTTTGCCTTGGAAGCCACCATAGATGACGAGGACAGTGAGAAAAAATCCTACGTCAACGGTGGTTTCACAGTCGACAAGACCGATGCAATATCCTTCACACAGACGTCTCAGTTCTAGGGGTCAGTCTGGGGGATGGGAGGGGGGCAGGAAGCTACAGCGAGCTGCCTTGAATGTGTGAGGTGAAAAAAGAAAATGACACATCATTGCCATTACGTTATGAAGAGGACAAGAGAGTAAATGCCACCACCGGCTGACCCTAGACTTCAGCTGTAGCCGTCATGACCTCTTCCTCGATCATGTCCTTGCAGGCATCTGTGTGACAGATCTACCCAACGTTAGTGCCAAATCAAGAGGAAGCCTTGGGACAGGGGGAAGCCAGACTGTCCACTGGTGGCGTTCTTTGGGACTTGAGCATTTCCATAGCATAATGTGGACTAACAAATTTTTTTTTTTGCAGAGGGTTAACAAAACACTCTTCCAGTTTCGAATCTGGACTTGAGCTTTTCTTTGCGATGTAACTTGGCTAAGAGTAGAGCCATCTTGCCACTCCTCGCTGTCCAAAGCCTGACCCGATGTGCGTGCCTTGCCTCGTACTGCAGTCTGTGTTTGTGTTGTTAGATATTTAACCCAGCTCCTGAACTTTGCTGTACAAAACCAAGTACGTCTTACAACCATGAGCATGGATAGTACATTTTGTGAAAAGCAAAAGTATCATGTAGTCTTTCCCAGGTCTAAAATGTTTTACTTTTGTGTCTGTGTATCTTTGTGGTGTTTTTTAAAAAAGGCCTGCTGTTGTAACACACAATTTTACACCTGCATGATTCATTCCAACTTCTTCAGAAGGCCTGGTGTCCATTAGCGTGGCCTCTTGCCCTCACTGTTGTAGCATTTTTTTTTTTTTTTGTATATTTTGCCAGCATCAGTTCAGCTTCTTGTGAACTGTAGCAGTCACAAGCCAGATTCTTCCAAGTGGTGTCATGGACAGGTATGTTATGTAAGAGGGCAAACTATGCTGTCTGATTTAAAGCGCAGTTAGAAATGTTTTGGCTATGATTTACATGCGTGTGACAAAGTTAAATACCCAAGCGCTCTTGCACCTGTTTGAAAGAGAGCTGACAGAACATCCTAGAACACAGATTCCTGTTTTGTTAAGACTGGAAGAAGGCAATAAGGGGTTTTGTACAATAAGTTATTGCATGAGCCTGTATGAATGGACACATTTTGACAAAGCCTTTAGCCTCAGACGTTCTGGAGCTATGTTTGAGAATTGGGGGATCCTCCCCTTCTGAGGTGTGACATCACTGTATACTCTGACCCCTCCATACAACATTCATGATTAATGGTTAGTCTTTTTTTTTTTTTTTTTAGAAGATGGTATACTTTTTTTTGAACTTCACACGTAGGGTTAATTTTCTTGTGCATGTTTAAAGGGAGGAGGTGATCTAAGCGACTTATGATGGGCGGGGGGCCCTTGGAGTGGGGCTTCTCTGCTGTCACTGGTAGAGATTCTGTAATGCTTTTAACTGATATGTGCACTGTGATGAAGTCAGGCAATGCAATAATTATATTACCCTGATACCATTTTTTAATTGCCTATAGAAAATGCAAGCAAAATTATTCCTCATGCAACACAAAACTGAAAATGTGCCAAAAATGCTTCAGTTTTCTGACACGATGTAGAAAGATTAATATAATAAACTGTAAAACAAAAGGTGATTTTGTAAAATGAGACCAGAAATGCTTTGTTCTGAATATGAATAAAACGTGAACGATCCACTTATAAAAACGCTTGTGGACCAGTGTGCACGTGTGTGTGTGTGTATTCGTGCTGCAGATATTTACAAAAGCACATAACGAACGATGACCACTAAATGTCGACATGCGAATGTCATATGTAAAGGAATGTTTTATTTATGCACTGGACATTAACCAATTAAAGCAAATAACTTAGATGACTTTTAAGCAGTTTAATGATTTTCCTTTATCTTTCCCTCTGGCATTCTCAGCACATGTAGTTTTCAGTCCGTAAGTGCAGACGATTATGATTTGACATTCCTTAAATTATCAAATCAGATTCACTGTATAATCATCTGTGGTGGGTTGGCGCCCCGCCCTGGGTGTCCCCTGCCCTGCGCCCTATGTGCTTTGGGATGGGCTCCAGGCTTCCCCGCGACCCTCACCAGGAATAAGCGGTTTAGATAATGGATGGATGGATGTATAATCATTGTAGAAGTAAATTACCAAACACTCCTAACAAGTTTTGTAGCCTACCGTAAGAAGTAAGAACTTAAGTTACCTTGGGTCTCAATGGGTAAACATTAGGCCGGGATGCAGAAGTGTCCTGGTCTAAATCCCAGCACAGCCAGATGTGTCTTTGAGCAAGACACTCAAATGCCAGCTCCCCGGGTGCTGCATGTGGCTGGCTGCCCACAGCTCCTCCCAGGGGATGGGTACAATGCCAGAAAGTAATTTCCCTCTGGGATTAATAAAGTACTATTAAGAAAAATAAAAAATCAGGTGGCCCCATTGGTAAGAGCTCACACAAGCAGTCAACCAATGGACATTCATGAGTGAGTTGTAATAATGTCACAGGAACAACCGAGTGATGCTTTTTGTAATTCATTGAGAGTGGAAGATGTTCAGGAAGAGTGACAGGCCTACAGCATTGACAGAGTCTCTGATTGGATGTTGAGGCCTTGTTATGCTGTCACTCAAGGGATAAGCCCTAGTGAAGCCTCCACATCTCCAATCACACCATTGGACCAAAAAAGTAAACTCCGTACTCAGAAAGCTGAAACGGTCAGAAGAGGTGGTGCGACCCAACAGTTTTCATCTCTGGGCGAGTGGGCGAGGCTGCTGACATAAGCAGGGTGGGTGAAGGACAGCTTTAGTGCTAAATACATTAACTTCCACCTCCACATTAATCGTAATGTTCTCCCAGGATGGGTGCAGCCGGTAATCAGGCTGGAACGGGTCCAAGAGATGGCACAGGGCTGCTCGCCGACTGGCACACACATCATTTCACTTTAATGGCCTCCAGGTGACACGCGAGAGCACACCTCAAGGTCAGACGACTATTCTCACTCAAAATGTCTGCTAGGTGGCTGTTTTTAGGCAGCAGCCTGTGAGCAGATCTGCTTCAGTTAGCAGAGTGCAACACAAGTTAAAACACAATGGAGTGACAAGACTGCTTTAGATGAAGATAGATATTTAGGTCAAATATTAATAGATAAACATTAGACAGATTTGGTTTTAAACCATAACAGACAGTATAACAATGGTTAACATGGCTGCACAGAACTGTCTGGTGGTCCATCTTAATGGGACACCCACATAAATCAAACACGCAGAGTAAATTCACACAGAAATAAATATATTGCCATTTTATTGCCACTTTTAGAGACAAATTAATGTTTTTTGTCTGTAACTTCAGCAGTTGCCCTGTGAGAAATGTCCCAGAACACTCGATTTATAACGAATCAGACTTGTACAATGTAGTCCAGCCAGTGCGCAACATAACTTATCTACACCCCATCACAGGGTCTAAATATTGATTCCAAACAATGAACAGCCTGCACATAATACCCATGTACTGAACATATGCTACATGTACTGAACATACGCTACATGTTATACTAACGCTTGCATTGTTAGATCAACAAAGACTACAGCTACCAAACAGGTGACCTAAAATAGTCCAAACCCTTAAAATTTCACCTACATCATGCTTTCTTTTGGTACATTTCTGCTTGTTTTATCTTGGCTACAAGAAATCAAAATAACTCTGTTAATAGTAAACCCCTGACTCCAGAGTCTGAGGCGGGTAATGAAGGTCTTAGATCTCCTCTCTCTGACAGAGAAAAGATCTGGTGAGCACATCATGGATCTCCGAGTCCGTCGCTCCCTGGGGACAAAAACACAACACAACACAACACACAGAGTGATAAGCTAATAGGACACCCATGAAGGGATAAAGTAACACAGAGTGCAGATTGTGTGTGTGTGTGTGTGTGTGTGTGTGTGGGGGGGGGTATCCATCAAAACAGTGCACCATAAACACAATCACAGATTCATTTCTGTCCACAGACAGTGTTCTGCACACGACAGAAATCCCTGCAGCACTGAGACAGAATGAAGGAACCACGTCCACAGCTCCACAGCTCCCAGGCCATGAGTGAGCTCTGCAAAACAGTCACGCGATTTTTTGATGACACTTTTTTATTGGTATCTTTCTTTGATCGGACAAATCCCAGGCGCGTTATCGCCCACGAGGGCTGATCTGTGATCTCTCAGAGATACGAAATGCCATCTGTACAGAAGCACGTGATGTCTGCTGTAAACTTGGGTGGGGACTGAAACAGAGACAGTACGGCTGTCATCGCTGCCTACTTCCCATTAAAGACCACTGACAGCGGCACTGACACTTTGACGACTCCCTCAGCTGTACACATTGGAGCATGTATGCATGAAGCGTGTTTGTGATGCGTGCACGCTCACCAGGGCCAGACGTCGCAAGGCCTGTGAAGAGATGAGCAGGCTTCTCACGCGCGCGTGGACCTCGTCCCAGTCGGGGCTAGACCTGCACAAAGCACACTAGCACACTCGGCACGTGCACAAGGAGAAAGACCTCGCCTGCTGGCTAACAGAGAGCCCCTCTCTGCTGGCAGTGTAACAACACTGATCGTACTCGCCTTTTCCTGGTCACAGCCTGTAAGTGTGGCTCTGCCCCTGACAGAGACCGCCTACGCTGTCTAAGGGCCCCACCGCTGTAAGGGATGTCCTCCGTGTCTCCTGAGGACAATGAAGTGTCCTCCAGGGAGTCTAGCTCCTGTAATTAAGGGAGCCCAGCTAAGCCAGTGCAGCTCCTGAATGTACTTTGTACAGAGCAGTATAACAAACAGCTGTGCATAGTCATGTAGTCAAGTTTGCATAAACAATGTCTTAATTTGTCATTAGTGGCGCCTGCATTTTTAGGATAGCTGCATGTCACGTACCCAAGATGTGGTGTGGCCACGTGTTCTGTTTGCCCAGGAATCTAGAATCAAGAGAAGTGGTCACAGGTCACAGCTCACGGGTGACAGGTTAAAGGCATCAAACCAAAAACAAAGAAGCTACAGTGTCAAGTCAGCCCTTCCAAAGCTTTTCAGCCATGGGACAGAGTAGGAGCTAGTGGCAATAATACAAACAGGTACACATATTACATCCCATCCAACAGGAAGTGCGGATCCTGGTAATAGAAGCCAGGGCAGACGTGAAAGTGGATGGTTGTCCTTACCGAGTGGGGGTTGAACCGTCTCAGCCTGCACACACCTATGCCTCGGCTGGGTCGCTGCACTCTTGGCCAGCAGGAGAGAGGATGTGGAACGGCAGCTGCTCACCTGAGGACAGAGACGTAGGTGTGGGTTAGGAGTCTCTGAACTCTGAGAAGCCAAACTGACACCTGAGAGTCAGGAGTCTAAAGGAGCACATTCAGTGAGGCTTAACGAAAAACACAAGTGTGCAGAAATGTCCAGACATATCCTGTTAAGCCCTGATGTTATGGAAAATATAACAACAGGAATTGATACTATGTGCTGAAAACGCCTTTTAAAGCAGTCTTCACAAGAGCCAAGTCTCATCAATGAGACTATAAGACACAAACCCTGTTTTCAGAACGATTACACAGTAGGATTCATCTAGAATGACAGCCTTTGTTGCCAAGGTGATCATTTTAATCTCTTGCAGACCTGTAACATAGATATAAACATCTTAATCTCACTGTTGCCCTCTGCTGACAACCATATACTGCAGAAACTTTTGCAGAAACACCTGTAAAAATTATTACATTTTTGACATACTAAATGTACAAAGCTTGCTGAAGGTAGCTTCTCTTTCTATATATTTGTCTGATACAATCCAAAAAGTGCACAACAGAATATTGTAAATATACTCACTTGAATGCAGGAAGCAACATTTGTTGCTGTACAAAAGCAGTACACTGCTATGAAAATCACTAAACATGGAGAAAGGGAAAAGAACAGCTCCCCCTACAGGGCTGCGTTCCACCTGCAGCCCACTGCCTTCCCACCTGCCCTGTGCACCTGTACACCGACATGTTTGCCTGTCCTCTCAGTGACACAGCAGCACACCAGTGTTGTGGGATGATGGAAGCAGGGCCTGTAACTCACACGACGTCTGTGTGACCCTCTCCTCGCCTTGGGGGGGGCCCTGCCTTTCGCCTGCTGGGCCATCCTTACGTTCTGTCTTACTGGTGACCTCCTCTGAATTCACAGAACAAGGAAGATGACCCTCTGACCAGGCCCAGAAACATGCAGTGTGCAAATATGAAGACAGCAAAGGTACGGAACTCCAGAGATATTACCGAGAGTTTACCAGGATGGGAAATGTTTTCCACTGTGCTCGGACACTCCACAATTGAGGTCCTGGTGGAAAACTCTATTTTTGGAGCAATTCCCTGTGAACAATCAGGTGAAAAAAGGAGATGGCTTTACTCTACCAGTATACTGTTTATGTTCTTCATTAATTCTTCAGTTCTTAAGTTAATGCTGTCTACCTGCCTGAGCAGGTAACCTAACAAGATTCTTCAGTGCAGCGGGACTAACAGGAATCTAGCAGAGCTTATTTAAACAATATTTATCAGCTTCTTCCTCCGGTTCTTACAGGAAAGTTCAGAGATCGTGTCATCAGCGCCTCTCGATCCACTCCTGGAGAGGGCGGAACCAGTTTGGGTTCAGGGAACAGAAAGGTTCTGATGTTCTCCTCAATCCAGGCCAGAGATTCTCCCACTGTGACCGAAACAGTGCAGGCCTCACTTACAGCTCAGAACAGGACATAAATACAACCACTCCACACAAGGAATGTGCGGCTGTGTGACAGCACCTGGAGGAGTTAGCTGGATCAGCTCAATTTTCACAGTTTCACCTGTGAAACAAAATAAAGACACGAGCCTTTAGTGGTGAATACCCTGAAGTTTGAAAACAGCTTGAGACAGGACAGGTTCAGCCCCGACACGTGTGAAAGAGGTGGCATGGTGGCCACATGTATGGACTCTGATGAAAGCTGCTGTTACGCTTCAGTGAGGCTGTGCCGTTCACTTTGGACAGCTCGTCTCTAATAAACAATACTGTTTAAGTTGCATACCAACATCCACAGAAAACGTCATGAATGTAACGATCTAAACGCACAGTGTTGAAAGAAACACCACATACATACGTTCAAGTAGCTGAGCAACATCTGCAGGGTCGTGGACGTGGTTAAGCACCTGTAACAACATAAAAAACTGCCTTAACACCACATCACACAGAACTACAGAAATAAAGGTAAAGAATCGATTAAAGTCACATTTACGTTTGACCTTGCCACTTTTTCACTGTAGGTGCTGTACCACTATTCACATAGGTGTGGGTTTGGGTGGATGAGGGGGACAATTTTTGAAGAGGAGCGAATTGTCCCCTTGAGTCTTCAAATATCCTTGTTACTTTAATCATATATAATGGATCAGATGCCATACTGTAATATTACTAATATTACTCACCTTTTCAAATCTCATTTTTTCTTGAAACACAAGGGGGAAGACTGGTGAAAGACATTCTGACATCTTGTACTGATTCATGAAGCGTACACTAAGGTAGACGTCATCTTTACGAGACAGAAATACTCCAGGACAGGTCACCTGTAAGTACACACACGCGGACAAGGACAATAGCAGTTTTCTTTTATTCAGTTACACCTAATCAGTGTATCATTAAGGATTATAACAACTCCTTTCATATTCAATCAATGTTAGTACTACGTTATTCTAGGGTCATCATGATCACACACCCTGCACAACTGTTTGTCACAGGTTTGCCCCTATTTATTGCACAGACATAAACAGACAAACTGGCTTTTGACTGGCTAGACTGCAACTGTGGTATCATTCACTACTCAGGTAGGACATGTCACTGAAGCCCTGGACACGTCCTCAGCAGGCCGTATGTTGTTTTGCCTATTAAATATTATTTTAAAAACTATACTCACAACATTACAACACCCCTAATTAAGTAATTGTGATGGTCAGTGGCTGCTGGTGTCACTTCCTTATATCACCTTATATCAGCATGCAGTAATCACACACACACACACACACACACACACATTACCTTTGTAAATACGCACTAAAAATTTCTTCTGGTCTCACTTCCTTATATCAGCATGCAGTAATAAAACACACACACACACACAACCTTTATAAACACGCACTAATCATTTCTGTCGGTCTGTTCTGACACTAAATTGAATTACAGCGATCGTCTTGTTCTCCGCTTCCTTGTTTTTGCACCCGACACACGGATAGTTGTGAAGCCGGCAGCCGTCACGCTGCTTACCGCCCGGATACACACGTCCACAGCCACCCCGGCCGCCGTCACGCTGCTTACCG
>JABJVR010001175.1:0-19657 GCA_025773905.1 Chitala chitala
GGCAGACCCGTGGCTTCCATCAGAAAATGTGAATTTTGTGGTTTATACTTATTGTTACGGTCATGTTTCAGACCACAATCTATACCATTTAAATGACGGGAAAAAGTCGGTCAATCTGTGAAAGTTATATCGTAGGTTTAATTAAATTCAATTAAAGTTTAATTTAAAATAATTCACATTTGTTATTTCTGAACTGAACACAAGGCATACATAATTTTATTGTAATTTATTACAAAAATCATCAAGAAATGTCCGTTATTTGCAAAGGTGTATGATTAGTAACGGAAACATAAAATACCGCTTTCCGAAACCGTCTTCCTCACAGGCACGGATATATGAAGTAGGCTACTGTATTTTTTATATATGACTTTGTAGTCACACATCTTTAGTTTGAGCTAACAAACGCTGAAAATTGCAACAAGTGTCACGCCAAGACCGGGACGTTTTAAATCATGTCTATAAGAAACACAAAGAAACCGAAACAATGCAAAATCTGAAATATCACCAGTTAAATTGGTTTGTCTACTATAGCCTGATTAGAATATGTGAAAGACCTTTAACTATGTTTTACTTTAAATTACATTTTCTTAGTAGTTTATGAGCTGAGCAGAAAAGGTTATTTGAAACATTTCCATTTATTACACACTCCCGAACTTCTAAATGTACGCTTCCATGTTTCGGTTAAAGACCTATTAATAAATCTGTTTTACCGTGAGGATAAAATAGGATCATGCAGTAAAAATTTAATTGTTAAATGAGTTGCACTTTTCGATGATTTTCTCGCAATATAGCCCATAAGAACGCATTACTTATAATAACGAATATACATCAACATCATATTGCTTCACAACATCTCACAGTTCTGGGTGCTGTGTTTATTTCCCAATCCCCACATCTGGCATTGTTCTGGGGAAAAAAAAATTTGAAAATGACGCAAGTGAGGAGCCATATCTTTTGTCATTATGTGGAACCCAAGGTCGAAGCGACCTGGGACCTGGTAGAGCCCACCTGTGCGGTAACTATAGAGCAGGGGTAGGCAGCCACGGTCCTGGGGGGCTCCAGTGGGTGCAGGTTTTTTGTTTCAGACAATTTCTGCTTTTAATTTTTTTTAATTTTTTCATTGACTTTTTTGTATAATTACAGTGTTAATCCAGTAACTTTCAATAAGCTTTATTCGTTTTAAATAAGAATTTTAAAAGCATTACAAAGACTTACTGATGTTGCTTAATTTTTTAAAACACGTTTTAACAGATATGGTACATTTTAATCCATTTGTTGTTAATTATCACTTGAGTCACTGCTTCAGCATTCTTTGTTATTGGCACCTGTTTCTGCTATTCATTAATTATGAAAATTCAAATACAATTAGTAATGACAGGTTTGAATTAAAGGCCTTGATGAATTATCCATACACTTCCTGATATAATGTTGCGTTTAGAGAGAAGTCGTAATGTGTGCTTTATAATTATGTTACTGATCATGAAGCAGAAGTCTCACTTTTAACTTTCAATAATTTAAAACAACTAAGCGCAGACCAATTATCATAGAGAACGAGGAGAAACAATGATGTAACTGATATTTAATTAAGACAGTGGGCAAATTAAATGACTGAATTGGCTGAAACAAAAACGTGCACCCACCGGGGCCCCCCAGGACAGTGTTTGCCTCCTCTGCTATAACGCATGTGACTCTGCATTAATGCTGTTTTAGCGCAGTCTGCTTAAAGACGCGCTCTAAAACGGGCGGGACAGCGCGATGTCTCGGGGGCTTTTGACATACATGTACAAGTAACGTACATACAAGCTCACGTGTTTCGAATTTACTTTGTGTTTTCTTAAAAGAATATTTGGCTGAGGTCAAATATATGTTTGTGACCTAGGAAAACGGGCAGGCCATATATGGCACAAAATCTGCAGTGTGTTTTGAGGAATTTCGGCTCTTAATGTCATGAGCATAGAGTGTAACCACGTCCACCTGTCAATACGTAATGTTTCCCAGGGTTTTTTTAAAAAACGTGATCACTCCTTAAAGTTTGTTTTTGTATTCTTAATTCTTTGTAAAAAATCAAGATTAATTCGTAATATTAAATTTAGAAAACTAAGGGAACCCTTATCGTATGTTGCGTGAAACTAAATTTTATTTTGCTAATCCATGCAAACAAAGTAGGAAATCTAATTTTCTAATCCACACAAATGGTTAAATAGCGACACGGTGCGTTAGCTTGATAGAGTCTCTCCCGCTTCATACGCGATATTATTTTTCACCCACCCCGACGTTTTAAACTTTTGCATTCTACCTTTATAACACGTAAAACATACATGTTTTGAGTTTTATTGGAAGGCTTCACACAAGGCTCTTATCTTTATAAACAGGTGGTTATGGCTTATACATACCCATATTACATCTTCTTCCACAAAAAAAGTAAAAAAATGAATAGCGTTACACCACAGGACAATCCCAGTCTGCTTCTATGAGATCCACAGGATATGGAAGTTGTGGTCATTGTGGCAGTAATGAATGGATGTCTATGATTTTCCAGTGTAAGCTCATCTAGTCAACATGCTTGTGTCATAGACGAAGACAGGATATAACACTGATGAACAATGGCATTCACTTTGGCAATATGGCAATATTTGACCTCTGCATCCATATCCACTAACTTCCCATGTGCTTGAGAATCCTGCATGGGGGATATCATGTCTGCTTATCCATACTGTAGAACACCACAATGCAGAAAATCAAGTGTGTTTAAGCCCTGGATCAAAATTGTACCATGTCAAAGAAATAAAGTCCACACTTAATAGAGGACAGGAAACATTTCATAATTTTCTATACGTTTCAAAAAAGAAAAAAAAAACACTGCATTTAAGCAATAGTTTGGAATGTGTTCTTTAATGTTGAAATAAAAAAGAATTAGTTATAACCTCATTAACCTTTTCTTATTAGTATCTGATGTGCATACAGATATTTTTTAAATTTAGTTTCAATAATTTGGTCCTACATATAAAAACATTACTATCAACGTAATAAAAACAGATGACGAACCCTTTGTAAAATTCATTGTGCATCAGCATAAATTACTTAACTGCTCAGAATCAAATCATGGATAAAAATGAGAGAAACTCTATAAAATGCTTCAGACTTCCACTGATGAATTTGTTACACATCTGTCAGCTTCAACAGGAATTTGTCTTTCAAATACTTCAAGGTAGAAATCAAAGAATCGTGTGTTCACACACACTTGGAAAACACTAATCCCTTATTTTTGATCAAAATGTTACTGTCATATTATTTGAAAATTTCACTTTATGCTAACATGTGAAAAATGCCAGCAACAGCAGTCAAATTGAAACAATGAAAAGGTACAACAGACCAAAGGTTAATAAGACTGATTGCTGATTAAGAACTAAATCCAAACAGCCTTTACTCTTTACTCTGGTTAAAGTGTGTCCCAGAACACAGAAAAGCGATAGTATGCTCTCACTTACCCTGCATTTAACCTACATAAATACTCAAAACGTATGCTGTATATTCATAGCCACTGTTCATACCAATTAAGACTTAATCATTATTCACTGTAATGGAAATGTACAAAGGCTCATACATGCTGACAGAAATTAATCTAAAAGAGTCAAGCAAATCCTTATTTCCTTCTCTACTATTTAGTCATCTTTTGCTCTAATGTAGCTCAAAACGGACAATGACGAGGACTGAGTCATTATGTAGTGACAGAACGCTACCAGCTAGAGGACCCAGGTGCAACAAAGCAAGTGCTTCCCATACTTCCTGCACAGAGCTTCTGGCGACTCTGGGAGGCCAGACAAATGTCTTTGTCTTAAGCAGGACGACCGGTGTGATTGCAGCTTCGTAAGGTGGCTGCATTTACGGCTTCAAAAACACAGAAATGGGCAGGAACAGTACGACACGCTGGGAGGTGTGCTTTCCAGAGGACAGGCCTGAAGATGAAGAGTAGGTAGGCACTTCTGTTCTGCAGCCTGAGTCCTTATTGCTTTCAAATTCTGATCTTCCTCCAAATATAAAAAAGTTGTGTGTGCCAGGCAATGTGAAAATTAAGTCACCTATCAAAAATATAAATCATTCAAAATAAAAATTAAATAATCTAATCTAGAGATTGCTTTTCCAGGTCCTAAATCTCTAAATGCGTTCCTGTATAAAGGCAGGCAGAACCTGTACTTGCACTTGTGGCTAACTGGTGGACGACACAACGACGTCCAAATCTTTGGCGCCCTCCTGAGTGTTGGTAAGGCAACAGCTGCCTGACAGCTCGGGGAAGTGGCTGGCTCTGCTGTGGGGGCCGGGCGAGGCTGGCGACGGGGAAAGGCCAGGCTTCTTTGGAGGAATGGGGGGTGGGTGGGTTCGTTCCCCACGGGGAAGAGGAGGAGACTTAATCCCAGGTGATAGGGGGCTGGAAGGCTTGTTGGTTGGGGAGAGGCAGGCCAGGGTACGGTAATCTGTGCCAAATGGAGAGTTGTTTGCAGTGGGTTTGGCGCCGCCCTGCTGGCCAGTGAAGCGTGACAGCACCTGACTGACGGTGTGGCGCGCCAGCTGCTTAGCTGCGTGCTCATTGGTGGTGGGCGAGAGGTCATGAGGTGAGGCCGGCCCACCACCACTGTGCTCCTGCTCGGCTTGGCTCTGGAACTTGTGCCGGGCTGCTTGGAATCGCTGGGTGACGCTGGCCTGGTAGGAGGACTGATAGCCCGGGCTGAGGGCGCCAGCCCCGCCCAGCCGCTTGGCTAGCACTGGGGAGGAACACGGCGAGGATGTCAGGGAGGAGGAGGCCGTGCTGCTCGGTGACAGGCTGGTGTAGGGGTACACGGGGGAGTGTAGCCCTGCCCCGTTTTCCTGACCAGTCTCCTCAGCCTCTTTCTGGGTGTGATGGTGCCCGTTCACCTTGGGCGGAGCAGGCGACCTGGCCACCGGCCTGTCACTGACTTCTGTTTGGCAAGCGGCCGACACAGTGGAGAGTGGTGCAGCCTTCAGTGACACTGCCTCAGCCAGATCCTGCTTCAGACCCTCCACCTGTGCCTGAAGAGACCGACAGCGGCTTTCCTCCTGCCGGAGCCGCTCCTCCACCTGCACGGCTTGCTCCCGTTCCACCACCAGCTTCGCCTGCAGGGCCGCCACCCGCTGGCCCTCCTCCTGCGCCAGGGTGCTGGACAGTTGGCGTTCGAGCACCAAGTTGGAAGACAACTCTTGGTTCTGGGCCTGGCTCTCCTCTAGCTCGGACATCAGCTTCTTCTGCTCCTTCTCCAGGCGTTTCACCTGCGTCTTCTCAAAGTCCAGCTGCACACAGAGACACGACCACAGACATCGCAGGGTTAAAAAATAAATCACACGGTCAGCTGGGAATAGAGCTTCACTCTGGCACACAGCAATCCACAAACACAAGCAACTGCAGCAAGGTTCCCTGCTCAGACACTAGGGGGAGACAGAGTTCATTTAAACACGTAATAATAATGGCTAGGTTGGAGAACGGCTTTTCAGTTCCACCGAGAAAATACCTCGACATAGAGTTAGAGTTACAGACTAATAATGTAAGCAAAGATAGGTGAATGGAAGAGAAAGGCAAGTTTAAATCTGTGTGGAACATGTGCCCTTCAGACAAGAAACATTACGAGGGTTATAGATCGCTGAATCGAAAAGGCCGTTCATACCTTAAACAGTGTTTTAACGGATAAAATCATCATACTGACTCATTTACAAATGTATCTTCTATTTCCAATGCTGCATCTGTATTGTGCGTTTCACTTTGAAAATACAACAAATGGCAGAAATTGCATATTTTCAGCTTAAATTACTTCGTAAACAGACAGTGTATAATGCATGTACAGTATGTCAGTGTAGGTTACCCTTCCTGCAAATGTCAGACAGGACAGAACTCTTCCATCATTCAGTCATGGGGAGTTAACCAACAGCTATTAATTAGCGATGACCCCCTTTGCTGTGATTCTATGCCCTCGGTCCACAGAACTCCAAAATGTAACAGTGGTCTTTGTATGTGAAATAGTTAATGTAGAGTGAGGCAGATGGAAATAGGTGCAAATGAAAATGTTGATGTCAAGCCGGCTGTTAGAACAGGTAATGTTTTAGCTAGCTAGCATAATAAGGTAAAGTATAAACAGGTTTTCTGGCAAGTGCTGTGTAGGCTAGTTTGCTACACATTTAGCTAAATTAACACAAACCTCATGGACAAGTTAAACTGCTGTAGTTATAGTTACACCATCAAAAAAGTTGATTCTCACAAGGAAGACCTTTTAAAAGACAAACTGAATTGTTTTTATTTCAGATTTGTTCTAGGGTATTTTTATGTTATTTTCACTTCTTTTTGCTGGAGGCATTTTGGGGGAGTGTACCTCCATTTCTACATGACCTATACAAGTCTGTTTTCTGTTGAAAAGTAACTGATATTTTATACAATTTTAAATTGTATGTACTGTACGATTTGTTTCTTTGCATTACAACTCTAACATTTTCTTTTTCAACTGTTTTAGTTCACTAATGCAGCATAGGAGCTGTAAGACTGAGAAAACAGTGAAAATGAACCAGGGGGAAAACCAGCACAGTTTTGCCTGATGAGCTAGCAGACCTCAAGGACACATGTTACGTAATGCACAGAGGTTAGCACTAGGGTTAGCCGCCAGACCACCCGCTCCACTGGGCTTTCCTGTCACCACAACAGCCCCACTGATGCACCCAGATAGTTCCAGTTAGGTTCCACCATTGCCCTGTGGTAAGGTCACTTCATTGTGTGAGTTCAGAAATGGAGGCTTGATAATACGGTTGGGTTGGAGTGAGGAAAATGTAGCAGAGGAAATTAGACAGGAAGAGAGGAAGTGTGGCAAGACACAAGGACTGATTTTTGCATCCTATAGCAAATTCTACAGCATGACTTATTTTTTGTGATAAAAAAAAATCATTGAACAATTTTCTTTCCACTCCATTTCATTATCTAATTGTGAAAGTATCTTAGGTCAAGCGTTCCTAGGCTCAGTGCAGTTTCCTGATACAAACTCAGCAGCCTTTTTCAGCTGCCGTCAGGCTTGGTTCAATCCACACTTTGTGGCCCCATCTTCAGTACTCATTTTGGTTTTGTACCATCTCTTTTATAAAGATGCTGTTACGACAAGCTTTGCTCTTGGATACGTGGTACCTAAACATTCTGAAAGGACACCCCCGGCTCCTGGATATTTGGGATCTAAACATTCAATAATGACCGTGGTTTAAATAGGCCTGTGAGCGCTTTACGAAGAATCCACAAGTTCCCTCCCAAAGCCCATTAAAAACCCAGAGAAAAGACAATGCAGACATCTTATTCGCACAGGAAAACCCATATAAACCATGTGGGAACATGTTCACAAAGCCACGTCAAAACTGTACAGGCCCCGTGAATGGAACACTTATACCCAGGGATAAAGCCGTGTAAGAAGAGTTGATTTGGTTTTGGGTTCGAGATATTAACAAGGACTTTGGTGTTCCACATGTGCACACTATACAGAGGCAGAAATACTTACAAACATGCAATATGCAGCCAAAAAAGAAACATGCTATAACCACATGTCATGGACAGTGTCATTAATGAAAAGACGTCTAATCATTAGATCAATTCTCAGACTAAAAAACTCTGGCAGCTTCACTGCTATTTACATGCTGTTCCTCCTCACAGCATACAGAATAAGACGCAGAAGACTTAACCTTCAGTTATCAATTACATGTATGTAGATCAAGCTACACAGAATTACATTAATACCAGTTAATTAACTGGCATATTCACCTGTAACATTGTTCCTCAAATTCTGCCACAGCCGAGAATTATAATTTTTCTAGCTGCAAAAAACTTAATGTCTTTATAATTTCTTAATAATTATAATGTCTTTAATTTATTAGCGGGTTCCATTCTAACGGTGACACCAAACTGCATAATGCCTATATCTATATAACTTTAGAAGATTTATATATTAAACAATTAACAAATTCACATATAAAATGTCAATAAAATGTAAAACGTGGCATCACACTGTGTCAATGTTTGTTTTTCATGTTAAAATTACTGGATGCCATGTAAAACGTGGCATCACACTGTGTCAATGTTTGTTTTTCATGTTAAAATTACTGGATGCCTTTGTATATACAACTTTCCAATTCCTTTTAAAAAAATGTTTTTAATTTAGTTTGTTATTTACTTTAATAGCAGAAAGAGAGAAATTAACACTAATAGGGTACTGCAACAGAAGTCATGGAACGACCCTGATGGAGGAAGGATGGGCCTGGATCAGCTATGCACACGGTGAACTACCTGCTGCAGCAGCCGCTCTCGCTCCTTCTCCAGCATGCACGTGACGTCGTCGCCCTCCGCGGTGTCCTGCGCGTGGCGCCGCTTCTCCTCCTCGAGGTCTGCAATCACCTGGCGCGGGCGAGAAGCAAAGGCTCACACGGTCAGCGGGCGTCGGTGCCCATGCACTAGAGCGATAACAGACCCCATTAAGACCACTCGCGCATGATGAATAGGGCAGTGGACTGCAGCTGGGCCCATGGACATGCACGCTTAATATGCATTAGCAATGAAAGGCACTAATCTCCCAGCCTCGATTTATGCCCATCTCTGAATGCCCGGCTTCATTACCGAAGCACCATTTAGCTCCGAAACGAATTCATTTTATCAGCGATTACGTTTCAATAGCAGATGATGGATCAGTCCTGGCAATCAGGGCACACCTGAGCAGTGCCCATCCAGCCAAACGGATCCTCACCCCACCACCCCCCCCCCCAATAATAATGAAGACTCATTACGTCAAGCTGGGCCTCTGAACAGAATTACCAGCTGGGAATGAGGGACAGGGGAGGGGCAGATGCAGTCCCCTCACCTTATTGGCTGGACCAAAATGGGGTGGGGCTTACATCTGTTAAAAATACATTACTTTTTACAGACTACCACAAGACAGAAATTTAACACTGGACTGGAGAAAGCACAATCAAGCTGATTTGTGACGTTATTAACAGTAGTGAGTTTGACTGGCAACACTATCAGAAAGACTTTAAGACAATTTACATGCCATCCGATACTCATCTGTTTATTGCTTTATTCATTCTTGGAACATGGATATGTGTCAGTGCAACCTAATTAGAATGATTAATATCAATATTGAAAAGGATAGTGTAGTAAATGCCTACCCAGAAGCAAGACTGAAGCCAGCTTTGTGTTCAATTCTGTGTTGAGAACTTTGAAGAGCTTTGGGCTTTGGCAGTTAAACGCAGGGGTATATCTTAAGAAGGGTCCAGTTAGAAAGGCAGGATTCTCACGCACAAAATACGATCAAGTGGTTAAATGTATTTACGACATGTAAGTAAGAACCCAGTGACCTTTTGCAGAATAATGAATAAGATGCGTGTGTTACTGAAGCAAAGGGAGGTTTAGACTGACCTTCCTGTGCCTTTTCTCAGCGGCGACCAGCTGGGCCATGGTTCTTTGCTGCATCCTCTTACAGTGGGCCACCACCAGTTGGAGCACTGCCAGGGGGCTGGGCTGGGAGGGGGGCGCGGAGGCCGCCCCAGACGCCCCAGAGGCTAGGCCCCGGACCGCCTCGCTGTCCCGCTGCAGAGCCAGGAAGGGGTCAGTCACGCGGTACCTCCCGTAGCGCTCCTGCACAAAGGTGTCCCTCTGCTGGGCCTGGAAGTGTGGGGGTTCACAAGGCAGAGGGCAACAAGGTCAGGAAACAGACCTCCTGAGCAGGAACATTTACATTCACTGTGCACTAATCCAAAGCAGCGCACACTTGTAAAGAGGTGTGACCACGTGAGAAGCCCGGATACAGTAACGTCAACGGGCGTCACACAAATTCACGCAACGTTGTTAAGTAGTGCATCTGCAATAATGCAGGACCATTCTAATTTTACATTTTCCTTTATAGATAGCCTGTGCCAGAGCAAGGAAGGCGTTATGCAGCTGTCAAAAACTTTATTAACCAGTTATGGTGTGTCGTTGAAAAATGGGCAAGCTCTGCATGAACCATTCTTGAAAACAATGTCAGCTAAACAGCCGACATTTTTAGCATAGTGGAACAGCTGGAGGTGGCCTGTGGATAGTGAGGTCCCAAGATCTCTGAGGTACAGGTCAGAGGCTGGGAACAATAGCCAAAGCATGGCATCGTACGGCCAACACCCAGCATAAAAAGTCAGGCTTGACTGTGCTGTTACTTTACTGAGAGCAAACCGGGAGGGTGGGTGTGCTTTGTAAGCCGAGTCTGAAACAATGGAAAACCCAGAGCTGCAGGTCAAAAACAGAACCAGCAACTGGAAAATAGTTACTGAAATTCACAAGGCAAATTATATTCAGCCCATAAAATACACATATCCTGAGATTTTAATTTCCAGGAATTTAACTCAGAATTACTACAGGAAAAAAAAAAACATCTGGCTATGTTTACAATTGGGAGAAGAAAAGTGTGTCTTTTCACACTGATGAAGAGAATTCAAGTGGGCAGACAGAGCTGTTTAGCACTGCCAGCAACCAGTGAGCGATGAAACTGGGGGAAGGCAGCAACGTAGCTGTCTGAAGATGGAGCTCTGTTCTAAAAACGGGGATGAGACTGCCACTGAGTCCCAGCTGGGGAGATCTCTCCGGAACAATGAGCTTCAATAGGGGGTTCGCTCCACCCTCGACAGGACAGAGTAAGCAGGATGAGAAAGAGGCGGATTAGATAAAATGGTGTGACAGCACATCATGCGGCCCCTAAGCCCCGCCCCTGCCCCTCCCCTCTGTGTCTCACCTCATGGAGTGAACCATAACGAGTATGACCAAGCTAACTGGCTCAGCAGATGGCCATATGTAATTGGTGATTTGAGCTTGGCTCAGGGGGTGGAGAGGGGTTAGGGGTTATCAAGGGTTGGCAAACAAAGTGTGAACCCAAACCTTAAAGGTTTACAGCAACTAACTTTGGTTTGGTCTAAATTAACAAAAAAAAAATACACGTTTAAAAATTTAATTTAAAACTTGACAAATATCAACACACTGCTACCACAGTTCACTCTTTAACAAAGGAAAGAGTTAGAAAATTCTACAGTTGCTGTAATTATTTACAGCGGCTGGAGCTTTGCAGAGAAACTTGGGCAAAACTTCTCAGGTTGTCGAGCTGCCACAGCTGTGTCACGCTGCTGGCTTTCTTGTTTTAGAGTCCTGTCATCACTGATGCAAAGAGGACCCCAAGTCTGCTGCATTTTAATCTGGCGCCTAATTAAACTTTATTGGAAGCCCCTTTCGTGGCCAAGAGCAAAAATTAACCACAATGTAAACACTGAAGCTGCAGGGAGCATAATTACGAGCTGCGCAGACGCACACAAACCGCGCTCGTCTGCGCAGTCAACAGCGGCCAGCCTGCACGGACACTTTGGCGTATGTTGGAGCAAACCTACTGGTGTAATCTGCTGTGAAACCCCTCTGATGCCTCCTCCCTTTTAAAGCAAACAGAGGCACCATTATTATACTATTATTCGTTTATATACAGAGGCTTATGATCTCTGCCCTGCTTGGGTGGTTACTGTAAATAACATGCCGAGCATAAGTATACTTTACTTACACAGGAGTTAACAGCACATGCAACATACACGCAGGATAACATGAGCTCAGAGCACAGTTGATTATGCTTTCATTAAGGGACTGCCCACGCATGCTTTTCTCACACATCTTACATCTCGCTAAAGTCAAGTACTTCAAGTCTGAAATGCTATGAGCATGAAAGCCCACAAAAGGTCAGCAGGTGCTACAATGTTCACAAATGGACCTTTTCATTAGGAACTCGGTGTCCGGCCAACGTCAGGCCCTGCGTTGAAATGTTTAACTACGCAAATTTGGACTAAAAGTGGCTTTGAGACAACTATGTAACAGGATGTTATCAGTGAAACT
The DNA here is from genome assembly GCA_025773905.1 of Chitala chitala. Taxonomy (NCBI): domain Eukaryota; kingdom Metazoa; phylum Chordata; class Actinopteri; order Osteoglossiformes; family Notopteridae; genus Chitala; species Chitala chitala. The sequence continues at coordinate 11,918 of JABJVR010001175.1, forward strand.
CCAGTTTACTCTGCAGTAGTTTTAAATGTAAACTTTAACACTAAGGCCATTGTATTTCTCTCAGCTCTGGCTGCATTGTGTTTATTTACTCATTCTGGGTGTTCCGGTGAAAACAAGTAGCTGAGCTAAGTGTACCAAGACACACAAATCTGTCTTAAGTGCTGGGGTTGACTGGGAGCCATTTAGTTGTGAATCAGCTAAAAAAATTACTCTGTTCAAGCATGTAACGCAGTCCTTATTCCACAGTCTCCTAATTCCTCATGTGATTACCTATACGTCTGGCTCATGAAACATTATGTATGTGTATATGTGTGTATGTTTGTCTGTATATGTATGCGTGTGTTTGTATGTATGTGTGCGTGTGTGTGTGTGTGTGTGTGTGTGTGCGCGCGCGAGAAGTTCGTATCCCAGTTCCCTTGTCATCACGGCCAGCTCAGATCCCCTGTCTGCAGCTGGCACGGCAGAAGGCCCATTCTGCTTTTACACAGCCGTCGGCTGGTTGGACCATTCCCTGTGGGGCTGCAGAATGCCTGAGAGCCTTAGGAGGAAATACCCATGAAAATGGCTTTGGTTCCATGGCTGCGAATTCCCATGAACGAGTCCCGGTCAGTATGTGAGACTGCAGGGACGTTTTCCACAGGGCAATTAAATCAGGTCCACAAAAAAAATTCCTTTTTTTAGCGGAAAGATCAGATCTGCATTTATCAAACTAAATTACAGAAGCACATTTGATTAAATCACAAACAAGCTAACTGGGGCAGTTTTAAAGTTGGCAGCCTTTCCACTGTTCCCACAAACTCTGACCTGGCACCTGACTGCATGCTTTCGGGCCACAGCGACGATGGAATGCTGCCGTAACCAAACTCAAACTCGATCAGGCTTGCGTAATGTTTGTGTGACGGAAAAAGATGAACGTGATGACGCCAGTAAGGTGTAGCTTAGGACAGGGGTTCAGCGGCTGGGAGAAAGGCGTGTGCAAACTATGCCCCACACAAAATGAGTACTCTGGCTGCTGAGGAAACAGCACACAAAAGGAGTACTCTGGCTGCTGAGGAAACTCTGGCTGTGGACAACACGAAATGAAGATCACAACCCACACAGCACTTTGTGCTTCAAATCAGTCAGGCTTGAGGTGGGACTCAGAAGACCTCATGTTTATCTCCTGAGGGTTTATTTCAGGTCTACACCAGGGACTTTTATCTAAAACTTGCAGCTTTACATTTAATTTCTCTACACAACTTGACATCTCTGAAGCTCTTTAGACCAAGTAGCCTGTCCGTGGTACAACAACAGGGCTCACTGCGGGACTTGACCTTGCAACCTTTTGTCCACGTGTCAAAACCACGGACTAGGTCCCGCTGTCCCAAAGCATGTTCAGCTGTTCCAGTTTGTTTAATAACTGTGCCAGTCCCAGTACTTTGGGCGAGGCCTGAAACTGAGTTCCACAAATTCTCACCCTGCCTGCTAGCTTTCTCCTGTACGGTTAGAAAAACAAAACAACAGCCATTGTCATCAGTGAGCAGAGCCTTAGAGACAGCCCTGCAACGGGGCCATTTACAGTCCCATTTAACGAAGGCAACGGCGATGACTGTGATCCCAGAGAAGGCAGCTGCTGGTACGCTGACATTTGCAGTGTGTGCAACAAAGCACAAACCACAATCAGGTAATTGGGCCATTAAGACAACTGAGACATTTGGCACCATGCGCCTGTCTGTACCAGTGGGCTGTACAGCACTCACAAACCGCTGTGCAGCAGATAATGGCACCTTGGAAGCACATGGCCCGAAAACCTACACGGGTGCTTTTATACAACAGTGTATGAGTCATGGATCAATTTCCTAAAGTCTGCAACAAACATTTTTAAAAGACGTTTAAACAACATATTGCATTTTTGCATAAAACACACATGCACGCACACACACACATACACACAAACACAGAGTGGATACGCTGTATATCAAAGTCAGTGACTTAGAAAAAACTGATGGCATTCCAGCTAGTTCTGTCAGTGTCAGCATGCTCAGGCATTAAGTGTTTTGCCCCCACAGGCGGGTGTGCCTGGGAAGCTTAACTGAAACCCAACCCAGACCAGCCTCACACTCACTGCCACAGTGTGGCCACACCCTCTTTGTTCTGCACCCTGCAGCCTAGCTGAGGAAAATAAAGCTTATGTTTAGTACTGCTTAACAGTCCTGGTAGTGCTACGGTGCCCATAAAATATACACGTCATGCCTAATTCAAAATTCAGCTATTTCATCCCTGGCTCCAATGCATTTTCCATTGTCAGGCACCAGGTACGTTTAGGGTAGGTTAACTATACACAGACTGGTAATAAGTTTAAACTGACATTAAACTCGTTAGATAAATGCTGCATACAAGGCCTAGATCGGCTTTATTTGTATGTGTCTGCATATCCTCCTAATAGTCCACCCCCGTCACAACATTTCTATGGCTACAGACAGGGTGGCGCAGCAGTAATGTTGGGTGGGTGGGGGGGGGGTCCTTTGTTCTCCCCCGCCTTCCCATTTGCTGTGCTGTTTAAGGCCTTTCTTATCTTCGTCAGGGGCTCACTTCCGCTCCACAGACTTCAGGCTTTCTGCTCCAAAAACCGAGGCCTGTACCGGAGGTCCCCTTCAGAGAGGTGTGTGAGATAACAGTTTTCCTGCCGCTCCACGCTATGCCAAGCCTACGCTTCAGGCTTAGGGAGCCAGCTTGGCTCTGCAACGTCACCACGGTGTTCAATAAAACGACACAAAAGGGAACGCCTGTTTCAGGCTGAGATAAGAGCCATGACTAAGGAACAGTGATCAGCTCAGCGAACAAAGTCCAGGATCAGCTTCTTCATTACTGTGAAACTGGACAAAGGCACCGCAACCGGTCTACGTTCAGTCATGTCATTTTAACCCATGGGATGTGCTGGACCATATCTGAATGTGCTGAGCGTTTTTCTTCATGCTGACCAGACACAGGCACATTTATGAATTTACTTTGTTCGTCTCTGACCAAAGTGGTATTTTAAGTTGGCGTCAGGTTAATGAAAGAATGTCCCCCCCACCTATATGACACACTATACATGTACAGACAGAACCACCATGAAGTCACAACGCTGCCTTTCTTCTCTTTTACAACCCCCCCACCCAACACATACGCGCGCGCGCACACACACACACACACACACACACACTGCCACACCTAAAATGTGCAGCCCTGCAAAGATTTCATAGTGTTTGACTTTATGGTGATCCTGACAGAAAGCTATTTCTATCACACACACAATGTTTTTTTTTTTTTTACTATACCATTCTCTTCAGTCTTTCAGGTGTAAAATAGTGTAAAAATTACAGACATTTTAACTTGGAAAAACACTGTATCAAAATCATTTTCTGTTATTATTTGAAAGTATATCTAAAAAAAGAGTCAAAAGAGTCAGATCTAATAATTGAGCTAAAACTGGGTCTTAGCATAGTACAGCAGGCAAAACTTTATTTGAGCGTGTAATGACATCTAAACCCAGGATGCACGGTTATCACACTCAGATTATATTACATCGTTCACTTAGTAGACAGTAATCCACATTTTACAAACCTCCATTATAACCTGCTATGTCTTGGGATCTGAGTATTTAACAATATATACCGTATTATAAAATTGTGAACTTTACTATGGCTGGAACATGAAGACCTTCCCATGAAAAGACCCTCATCACTCTGGTTAGGCGTTCAGTCCTGCTATCACCGGTGTATCTGCTATCCTTTCCTTCATGAAATCACATGTTTGGAGCACATTTACTAAATACGGACCAGACTGGCACAACTCCATTCTTCTGCAGTGAAAAGGACCCTGGATGTTTAGAGAAGAGAACGGGGTCCCACAGAAATCACCCCTGATGTTTAGAAATATGTCCCAGCCCCCCAGGGAAATTCGCCGTTGAAACAGAGAGCCATATTTGGAGCCCGTACCGATTCCTGGCTGCTTCTGTCTGATCTCTGGATTTAGACTCGACCCTCGTGGAGAAGATGGATCAGGGGCAAGCTTGGTAGAGCTCAGAAGATGGATTACATATTTTTTGGTACTAAAAGTAAGTTACATTTGACTTGTTTAGTGTTCTTTGTGTCAGGGCTTCTTGACCTTGCTGTACAGCCCTTTGGCAGTGCGGTGAAACCAGTGGGCCAATTCTAAGAATTTTTTAATGCTTGAAATGAAATGCACAGGTTTACAAAGGAAACCCTCCATTAATTCGCTTATCCTGTGCTGGACCACATCTGGTCTGGAGTCTATCCCATGCAGTCTATGGTGTAAATAAGTGTAAACCCTAGACAATAAGTTTAAACACAAACACCCCCCCCCACACACACACACACACACACACACACACACATATATACACAAGCACATTAAGGGCATTTCAGATTGTCCATTTCACCTGACCTACATGTCTTTGGACTGTGGGAGGAATCTGGAGGAAAGTCATGCATGTATGTGGAGAACATGGAAACTCTGTAATGAGAGTAATTACAAGCTACTGAGACCTCTTTCACTCATGTACTGTCACATACCAAGGATATGATTTCTGTTGATTGCCAAGCAACAGGTACTACTAAGTTTTGTTGTCTAATAAAAAAAACTTTTAATTTTTTTCCCCATTATAGTTCATTGACCTCCATTGAAACTGTCATGGACCCCAGGTCATGGACCCCTGCTATATGATATGATCAGTCAAAAACTGAAATTAAATTAAACAGGGCATTTGCTCCCGATTTATTAAAAGCGAAAGAAGGCGTACATTGCCAAAACTGGTGTGTTGTCATGTGGCGCGACACTGATGGTAAATATGATGCTTCACTTTAAAGATGGTTACTTTTGAGGTGTACCACAACATCCTATATAATCTAATCTGAATTTGCTACACAAAAGGCCCCCCAGGCTTTGAGCAAAAATATGCCACTGTTTGCTCCTATGAAAGGTATGTGACCTTTTCCTAAACAGCCATGGTGTTCTCATAAACACCAGGGAGGGAGATAAGATTACACAGGAACATTTCCCCACACAAAAGAATCTGTGCTGCTACCTGTTGTGAAAGTGTGTTGCCATTATTATCAGTGCTTTGGGTTCCACACGCCTGGTGATGCGTGAGGAATACCCAACCTTCATGCCACAGACATATACACAATTTCTAAAGTTCCTTCTTACTAGGTAGATCAAGCACACAAAACAGTTCTTCAGCCTCAGTTCTCCACGAGTCCCATCTCCATAATTCACCTTATATCACCCGTGGACCGCTGTGTTGTTCAAATACCTCAAGTTCTGACTATAAGAATTCTCCAATTGCAAAAATATTTCAAATCCTACACAATTAATTTTTTAAACGGTGGACCAGCTGCCTTGCGGATGAGCGGAGGGCCAAGCCTGTTTTACACGCTGTCTTCAGCGGGACTGAGAGAACAGCTGATTAAGTCTGCCTCTCCACTCACCAGCACACAGACAGGCAGACCTGAGAGTGCAAATCACGGTGCTTCACGGTGTACTTCTGACAATTCTGCACACTTTCTAGAAGCCAGGTGTGGCAGCAGATTGCAAAGAAGAACCACTCCTATTTTATCCTACGGGCATTCTAAGAGAAAAAAAAAGTGCTTCAAAGGTACCTTGATATGAATGAAATGCACAGGGCCTTTCTTCATTTGCAGACCTCGTGTCCCCCTGCTTCCTCCCCCTACATTTCTATTAATAGCAGGCAGGAAGCTTTGCTGCCCCGGAAGCTGCTTGCTTCAGGAAGAAGCACTTTGAGATGGAAAATCTGGTCCCTTAGATCTCCAAAATGAAATCAGACCAGACACACAAAAAGTGTGACAGCCGGCTGTCGATGGGAATCTAAAGACGTGAAGAGGTGAAGCAGTCTTAAATAAGAATGTTAGGGTGTAGATGTCGGTGAGAAGTGTGCTGAGTCATGAACTGTGTCACTTAACGCTAAATGACAAAGATAACAAAGTGTGCACGCAACTCGGTAACCCCGCCTGACCCATCTGTCACACACAGGACTGGGCCACTCAGAGCACAATGCCTTAGAGACATTCCAATTTACATTTCACCCACCCACCCAGACGCAATGGCAAAACCGTACACTGGCACTACACATCTGGAACACAACATCTGTGATACTGCTCTAAACTAACACAGTATGGGTACAACACTTTACATTGCTGTGCCTTTCAATGGCACATTTTATTCCAATCACAACAAACAAAAGGCACAGCAAATTCATTAAGGTAAAACCTAATTTTTGTCTTAATTTTTTTTTGACAATTTATTTAAAAATGCAGATTATGCAATAAAAGCAATGAAACGTTTCTGGTACAAAAAAAGCAGCACATTCATTGTCATTGAAGGTTTCCTGCTATGGAGAAGGAACACTTTATATGGCCTTCTTCGCTGTCGTGCAATTCTCTTACAATTTGTCTCTTTTGTAGTAGTAGTTACATGATGTTATAATGAAGAAACAACACACTGCTATGCTCTCAGAGCTGGATCCACACCAGGTCAGGTGACGCCACTTTTCCTGTCCTATCGGACCTCAGTGTGTTCCCACTCGGAGCCCGCTTCAGCCTCTGTGCTGACTTTGTGCCGCGACCTCCTTTACACCGATGTGAGCAATGGAGAAAGGAAGGTGATTTCATTGCCCAGCTTTCCGCAACTTCCCAGGCCATTATGACAGGGGGAAAATGGGGAGGGGTGCACAGAAGTGTATGTAATCACCCCTTAGGGTAACTGGATGAGGTCATGTGCTTTTGGCGGCACGGCTACTGCCCCCACCTGCTGACGCCTCTGGCTGCCCCTGTGCTGCAATGCTGGAGAGCTGCCATTTTGTATCTGCTTCAACCCAACGTCAGCGGGGAAATATGACGGGCGGCTTCAGCCGGCCGCCCAGCAGCCAGTTACGCCGTGGTGAGTCAGCAGTCCAACACCATTAGGGCAAAGCAGGACTCATCTTTAAACAGCCCAGAGCAAGGGTTAATGCACTGAAAGCAGCCATTAACAGCTTAGAGGAAGGATCAAAGGGCTCCCTCAATAATCGCCATGACAGCAGGCGCTGATTAAGGAGCCAGACTTCAGTTAAACAAAGATGACTATTCAGAGCATACGAGAAAACACGCATGAAGAGCAACACCTGAGCAGCCCCAGAAAAAAATATACGTGTGAAGTCGCTGTATGTCAGTGTTTCTGGTAATTTAAGCTTGCTTGGAGCAACTGAGAGATGTAATGTAAAAGTTTGCTAAGAGTCAAAGTCTTAGCACTGTAAACCAAATAACAGGCACGTGGGCTATAGTGGCAATTTGCATGCAAGCCAGCATACTGGCAGCACTGTGTAACACTGTGTGAGCTGCAGGATTCTTATAAGGCACAAGCCATTACATTACATCTCTCAAATCCAACATGAAAATGGCAGTTTTCTGATGACTTCACTCCTTCGTCATCTCTTTCATGAGAGCACCAACACAGTACAATGAAAACGTAAGAGGCCTCACACCACCACTGTCCATTCTGTGCAGGGATTCGATAACATAAATGTTCATGAAAATGAAAGGATGGAAAGGAAAGGAAACCCTGCCAGGAAACCCTACCTAACCCTAACCCTAACCCTAGCTCCAGCCCCTCTCCTGGTCCTAACCCTAACCCTACCTCCAGCCCCTCTCCTGGTCCTAACCCTAACCCTAGCTCCAGCCCCTCTCCTGGTCCTAACCCTAA
>JABJVR010001176.1:6616-19656 GCA_025773905.1 Chitala chitala
TACTTGAGTGTACTCACCTTTAGGTGGGTTTGGAGTACTGTTCTACTTGAGTGTACTCACCTTTAGGTGGGTTTGGAGTACTGTTCTACTTGAGTGTACTCACCTTTAGGTGGGTTTGGATAGAAGCTCTGACCAAAAACCGTATAATTTAGTTGTGGAAACTCTACATTTACCATCAGTTGCTCCCATGCATATTCAAGATTTCTGATGAGTGAGTGAAGTGGTTTTTGTTTTATTGTTTCCTGTGCTGATTTAAATGGCACATGTCCTTCTTCTGGTATGGTTCACTATTAACCTTAATGATTATTCATTGCAAACATTATGACAGCATTAAAAACAAAGGTTAAGTTAGACTAAATATCTGTTCTTTAGGTACTTTTCTCTCATTTTTCTTCATTATTCTGTTTGTGGTTTTCTGCTGTGTTTTTCTCAAAAATTACCTTTAGTTCTCATTCTTATGGTTAGGGATAGGGCTAGGCACACTCATCAAAATTATGTTTTTTAGGACAATTGATTTCCTCATTTTATACGACTGTCTCAGCCACTATTGGATTATGTTCCAAGCTGATTGGAGTTCGAGCCCCAGGTGAAGGTCCTCCTGTTCCAGTATTCACAAGTTTGTCCCTTCAGACACTGTGATGAACATAAAATAAAACTGACATAATTGTTCCTTCAATAAATGAAAATAATTAAGGATTGAAGGAGTTAAACTAAAGAGAAAATTTAGCCATTGGCAAAATTCTGCAATGTCGTACCTAGAATCCACCTTGCAGATTTTGACTGTGCTGTGACTCTTAATGTTGTGTACCTTGTTCACCTCAGTGAGAGTAAAATGAAAGTCAGCGAGTTTGATGTAGTGCTCTGTGTCGAACTCTAAGACGCCTGAGTCAGCGTTCTGCTGCTGCCTTCTGAGTATTTCATGAGCTGTCATCAGTTGTACATCACTGTTAACATAAAACAAACTTTATGCTTTCTGTTGCCGTTCCTAACTAGCATTTGATGTTGTTTGCCAGCCATTCTCTCTTTTTGCTTGACCAGTACGCCATACTCCTGTGATTACGTTTTTACCCCTTTTAAGGCCTTGTTTTGTCATTTGATTCCTTTACACAATGTATATGGTAGTTCTGTAGGTACATTCACGATTGCTGTTTCAGTCATCATGTGTTTCTCAAATTTCAGCCTGAGGCATCAGTTTTGTGTAGTTTTTTCTGTCGTATTGTTTTTATTGTTTTTGTATTTGTTCAACAGAATTTTTGATGTCTCATTGGATTTGTCACACCCAGTTTGTATGTTGTTCACTGATGGTTTTGGAGTTGATTATTATGGGGCAGTCAGTTGTCAGCATCAGTGCTGCTGCAGCTCCAAGTTCAGCTTGACAAGCTTTAGTGTTTTTTCGGGATTTCAAAATATGTGTCAGTGACACCGTTCCCTCCTTAGGGCTCCTGTCCTTCTATTTCATGTCCATTTCAGTCTGATGCTGTAATGAGAAGGTGATTGTTGATATCTGTGCAAGAACTGTGCTGACTAAACACCCTTTCACTGATATCACTCTAGCTCTGTTTTATAGCTTTATTTGTGAACATTTTTATAACGATCACTTCTGTAGTTGCTGTTATTTTCACAATGTCAAAATAGATTCCATATAGATGGCTTCCCTGGATTTGAACTTATATTTAAGTGGATACAGCTCTGGTCTACTCTGTTATCAAACAATGCACCTTTTCAAGACTGATTAGGTTTTTCTTCATTGTCTTCCCAGCTCAGTAAATGGTGCCTGTGTTTGTCACTCCTGCTTTAGCATCCATAGTGCTTTCAGTGAACTGTAGCCTTCTCACTCTTTTATGTTCCTCTGCCAAGGCCAGAATGTGCCCAGGGGGTGCGCCTGGGTAAAACAGTGTGGCCAAAGGATTTATTCCACTGTCGTACACAGAAACGCATTATAAGCAAGAGTAAATATTGTATAGACTGAAATGATACAGTTACGCTAAGGGTTAATTTAAAAATTTAGGTAATGCAGTCAATTCAGAATGTCAGGTTGAAACCACTTTTATGTAAACTACATTTACATAGAACTTTTAAGGTGATTGATTTCCACATTTTTCCTGAGTAAAGTTAACTAATTAAATTTAAAATAATTTTAACCAACATACTGTAGACTGGTTAAAAAGATCTGCTGGAAATAAACCAAATGAGCACAAATACGGGTTAAATAAACCGTACTGTTTAATTGTAAGGACTTTCAGTTTACTGAATTAAAATGTTTAATGGGAATCTCACTTTTTTATGTATTTTCAATAACACTTTGAACTTTAATTTATTTGGTTAGTTTTACCATGAATTTCTTGCCATTATAGGTACAAATTGATCTGCTTCGCCATTTCAGTAAAACGTGAGAAATTGTTGTTATGTTATTTTCGCCATTTGCACATACTTTCTTATGGTAAAAACTGGTAAAAATCTGAATTAAAGAAAAATAAATCTGAACTACTGCTGTTTACTGTCCAGGTCCTTGTAGAAGTGTGATGACTGTGCTTCTACTCTCTGAGTGCATTCTTTGGGAATTTCTGCACCCAATCAACAGCACTGTATGTATTCCAACCATCTGTACATCTCCCAACAGAGTGAAGAAAAAATGTGTGGCTTTTCAGAGCGTAAAGTGACTGGAAGTCCTTGCAGTATAAGTAGTTTATGTGTGTTTCTCTTTGTATTTTAACATAAGACGATTCTGTAGTTTCTCTAGTTCCAAGATTCAAGAGCTTCCATATTTAGGTCAGAGACTGAAGTTTGGCTGCTTGGATGTAGTGAAATAATGTGTGTTCATTGATTGCAGAATTGCAGTGTGTTCCTTTAATCTCACTTCACTACCACTGACTTTGAGGTCACCTCCTCCATTTTAAAATATCAGCACAGTGTTCATTTTCTGAATCAGACTTTTTGCAGTCTCTTTTTATGCTTATTGGCATTTTGAGATTAAATCCGTTCTTTTACTTTGATGGGCATTCTCCTTTAATGTTAGCTTTCTACACTATTTAAAATGTTTTTTGCTGTCACATAACCTAGGTTTGTCTTAAACTTGTAGTGATCAAATCGCACAAGTCTGTAACGGTGAGGTCTACGGGAAAATGCAGGGTTTATTAAACAGAAAGCAGTCAAAAAAGGACACACAAGGACTAGGGCCAAGGTACATGAATGGACTAAATGGAGTACAGGGCACACAATTGTAATATGACATATCAAGAAGCCAGGAACACACAGCAATACGGAAAACCAGAGTAAAACAAGGCAACTTCAGCAGCAATCTACAATTACTGGCCCAGTTAAAAGAAAAGCAGCAATTTAAATAGGGATACAAACAGGTACAAACACTTAGCAGTAAAGGGAGGTGAAAACCAGAACAAGAGTCAACCATAGAATTCATGACACTAGATAGGACAGGGAAACGCATTAGACTAGAGAGGACAGGACCCGGGACGTGACAATACTACTCAGTCATACACTTAATCTCACTTGGGATATCCTTTGCAGCCCAGTAAATCTGAGCTGTCTAACATAAATCGAATTCATCTGTCTTTATCACCTTCTTCTGGCTTGATCATCACAAATCACCGTGGTTACTGTCTGTGCATTCCTTTGCAACCTTTGTCTTAAAATCAAACATAAAAATCTTATTTGTTGGTGCTGGGACCGTGATATTCAAATACGCCCTTGAATTTCATTTTTTGGCAATTATCAGAAATGAGGTACTTTTACATCACATTTCCTCTAGGTCAAATCGCACCCTTCATCATGGTGAAACGGTCTGTAGCCCAGTTTGCTTTTGGGTTTCCTGCGTATTCTCTTACGTGAATTAGAGGCAAATTCTAACGTATAACCTTATCATCACAAAATCAGCAAACAAGCATGATAATTGTTGTGATGGGGTCATGTTTCAATTTCTAGTTACGCTTGTTGGTACAACATATTAAATTTATTTAGGGTAGAAATTGTACGATTAATACTATTGATAGGAAGATGTTGCCATAGTCCATCCTCTTGCAGACATATTTCTGCATCCTGGGCTATGGTATGATTTCAAAGTTTGAAGCAAGCTGATTCACTCATTTGCATAAATATAACACTGTGAAGAAAATAATTAAATGTGTGACAGTAATGATATTACAAATATACTGCTGTGTCCGGTAGGAGTTTTGAAAGAATGCGATTTGTTTTTTTCTTCCATTTTTCAAGATTGTCAGCGATAAAATTAAAACTAGAATTTATTCACATTCTCTTCATGCTCTGTGACTAGTCAGATATGTCAATGTTGGACCCAAATTACGTTTATGTTTATTTTTTTTAGATTCTTTATTGGGAAGATTTGTCTGAATTTGCCACAAATTTGTGGTCTTAAACAAAGACAGTAGCAGAATGATGTTCCAAATATTGTATAACTTCATCATATCTGAAATGTAATGATAAATGGTTTTATATTTGTGAAGAAATCCAGGGAAACGTGGTTGGTGGGGGTCCTGTTTTTACCTTATTCCTTTTAGATAATGTCTCGGCCTGGAATCTGGGTGGCTGCAGTTGTCGATTACATACATGGTAGTGAGAAGCTCAGACCAAAAGTGATCATCCTTACATCTGTCATCGGCATATGAGTGTAACAACACAAATCACCATAATGCTATGGGTGCAATTTATATTTTAAAATGTTAAATCTTAAAATGGAGAGTTGTTAGTGTTTAAACAGCAGTCTGTAAATAATATATACTTTTAAATAAAATAAGTATGATTTCATATAAATTCTTATATTTTACGTAGTTATTGCATTTATTGTTGAGAGGCAGAAGTAAAGTTGGGTAATAAAAGGCATGTAATGCTGTTCCATTCTGCCCACAAACGGTGTCGTGTGCCTCATTTTTTAAAAACTGATGAATCATTGGGTGAAAAAACATAGGGTGCTTCCGCAAAAAAGACCAGGTTTGCGTCTTATTTAAACTCTGGGATACATATAAAGATCGGAAAATGATAACTGACAAATGTAACATGGCTGTGCTACAAGTCTATGGACATGTGGCATACTTGAGTTCCATGATTGTTCAAATTTGCATCGGGGCTCTTGGACGCTGAAGTCAGATGAAGGGAGTGTGTGGCATGTCCGCATGCCGTGTGAAGCCTGGGCATGCCTGTGGCATCTGTCAGTCTGACAGTTATAAATGTTTGTTAGGTTCATGTTGAAAGGGAGAAAGGTTCACAGCTCTTTTACATATTTACTCAAGTCTAAGTTAGGTTGGGTTTTTAAAATGGTGTGTATTACGTACAGTGGCTGGCATACAGGCTTAGTGGTAGTGCAGTCATGGAATTTAATGTAGTTCCCAGTGCTGTATGTGTGTGTGGCTTACATCTTCCTGTGAGTAGCTTTCTCACAGAAGGTTACACTTACATTTGTAAAGCATACAAAACAATCCAGCCATTACCGTCAGCATGTACCTGTAATGGCAGGTGTTTGCTGACGTCTTCTCTGTATTGTTCCCTTAGGCTAAGGACAGTGACGATGATGAGGAAGTTGTCCATGTCGACCGAGACCATTTTATGGATGAGTTTTTTGAGCAGGTAAGTGACCTACTGACAGAATCCAATAAGATCACAATGGGAGCAGTTTTTCAGCATTATGTAATGATCACAAACATTTAGTATTATAGACCACAAGGTACAATAATCCCTTTATGATTTATTTATTATTAAACAAAATTTTGCCATGATCTATTTTTCATGCAAAGAATGCACAGGTGTCCTTGGGTATCAGATTTTTTTTGCTATAAGGTCTCAGATTTTGACACAGTACTCAAATTTCGGTCTCTAAACTGAAAATTTAAATTATCTGAACTATGTTTAAAAAACTGAAAATAAAGCAAGTGGAAATAATGTTCAACATTCTTTGTTTCCAGTTGGTTTCCAGTCTCTTGTTCACTCTGTACAATCAAAAATGCGGGGAATAAAAAGGAAGTTGCACCCATCACTGACAATTATTACCTTCTGTTGGTGAGATGAGGTTTATTACAGTGAAATGACTGTATTACAGCAGATTCCTTTATTTGTTTAAATTATCCACAGTTGTTTTAACACAAATTTCACTATTAAATGTTTCTGTGTACAGAATTTTAAAACCATAATGTAATGTACAGTACTGTGCGTAGTTCTCAGTTGAAAGCTGCATAGGAATATACTTATTAATGACCTCATTAAAAGTGTGATAATTAGGTCATCTGTGCTTGAAGTGGTGTCTATCATGCTAAAATTATAGGTTGATGTCTACACACATATTTTGAGTGCTGTAGTGATATTTCGGAGAAATGGTTTGGGGATTTAGAATGGGCTCAGAACACATTTTAAATTTTCACACTTAAAATAATGGAAATAGTTTTTTGATCCACGTTTTTCAATTTACAGTGGGCTTTGATGACAAATGACTAACAATTCATTGATAAAATTGGTTTCCTGTTAAAGAACTGTCTGTTTGGAGAAGAGAAAAATATAAAAATGGTGAAAAATCCATATTTTGGTATTCAAGACTATGTAATTACGCCATAATGGTGAAATTTGTTTCTGTAAATTTTATCAGAATGTGTTGTTTTACATGTTATTACAAACTGTTAATTTCTTACTTCTTATGCACAACAACACTAGGTCTGTAATGAGTTTCCATAGTATGAACAACCATCTTTAAGAAACAGGAAATACTCATCTTGGAAGGAACAAGGAAAATGGAACAAGGAAAAAGTGTCTAGATAGCAGTTGGTTGAGTACAGCAGTCTGCTTCTCATTTTAGCAGGAAGCCAAAATGACTGTTGATAAGGTATATAAGATAAATGATTGCTTTTTTATTATTAATAATGTAGTAATACATGAATAGGCAATAAAACAACATGGTGACATCCACACTCCCTCGCTCATGTAACACAGGACAGTGTACTTAGGGTAGGAGCTCATTTCCTCTCTCTACAATGTCTATGTGCTGAATAACTTCAGGGAAAAAAATGTTTTATCCTTATATGCTGGTATTCTAAGATATTTTTTACTTCTGTATATAAAATTGGTGAATGTATTGCTTCTTACACAGTAATTATGTATAGAAGCTAATGATGGTAAGCTAGCTGACTTGGTAATTAAACGGTAAGTTTTATACCAGAATTCAAGAGCACACCTAATCAAGTGGTCGTACTGCAGAGATGTCATACTAACTAAGAAATTATTACCATAGCGCCATTACCAAGAAGGATTGAAATCTAAAACATATAAAGCTTTTTATTAACACGCTGTAATACAGAAATTGTACAATCACCATTATTTTAATGCCATATAGAGCTTGTGTGGTGTCCAGAGTTCACTAACACAGGTTGTCCTAGAGGCTCTTCAGATGTATTAGGTAATATCTTTGGTGTCTGCACTACTAATGACGTGTCTGCATCTGTGCAAACTGTGGGGCTGGCCGGGGGTGCGCGTGCCCCCACGCAGCAACTGCGATAGGAAAAGCAGGGCTAGACCGCACCTGCTCAGGAGCAGGGTCCACATGCTCCAGAGGACACCCTTAGGCACATCGCAGTGGTGTGATCAGCTAGGGCGTGTCTGCTTCTGGACTGGAAGCCGAGCGTTTAGAGTGTGTTATTTCTTCTTTTATTTTAAATTCAATTCGTAACTGAAAGTTTCCGAAACGTTTCTGTTGTAACAGCACTGTTTAATTAGTGCCCGGCAATATTCAACGTTAGAAGGAATGCAGGACCAGAGGCAGACCAGACAGCAGTAGTGTGGTTCAGTTAGCTGAGTTTAGTTGATGGTGTTATGTCGTATTTATACTTTATTAAAATTTGTAAATGCTTACAAATTATATAACAAAATAACACTAAAACTAGCAAATTAACATGGTGTTAAATGCGATGTGGCTTACAAGGGTAAGTGGGAAGATCCTCAGAAAAAGAAAGGCATTCGGGACATATCTGCAGATTTAGCATGCATATTGCTAAACAGCACAGATGTGTTTCATTACATAGTTAATGTAACACCACGTGTGTAATCATGTCACTTTGTTTTTATGCGTGATTTTATTTACACAACCCAAATTAAGCAACACCCTTTTTTGAGCAGTACTTGCTGAGTGCAGGCACACCTGGGACACCGGCGGCCTTTTTCAGTCCCGACTTGGCCCTACAATTTGTACAGATGTGAACATGGCATAACACAATGATCTTAGGAATCCGCTGAAACTATTTCAGTTCTGTGAAAGTTTTGTGAAATAATCAGTGAATTTTGTCCATTTGAAAAAGGAAAAGATAAATATGAGAGTCCTCGACAGATGATTGACAAGGAGATGGCTGTTTGTGATCTGTGGCTCTTCAGGTGGAGGAGATACGGGGCTGCATAGAAAAGCTGTCTGAGGATGTGGAGCAGGTGAAAAAGCAGCACAGCGCCATTCTAGCAGCGCCCAACCCTGACGAGAGTGAGTACAGCTGTCAGTCACCTCGGAATCACTTCGGCCTTGTGCCTAAATTCACTGTCTGCTTTGTTTAAACTGAATTTATAAAGCTATTTCCTCATTTATGGAGACGGTGCCATACATCAAGCAGCATTATAGTAAACAACGGTATTACTTTGCCCAGTGTCGACTGGGTTTTCGTGGAGTTTTAAATGCCTTGTTTAGCCTTTGGAAAATTTTCCATTTCTGTATCTCATTCCAGTACAACTGTGCAGCAGTCCTACAATGACTGCTAATTGCACTGTTAGTTAGCCTGTGTTAGACGCTGAAGTACCTGGATAACTGCAACAGATTAGTGTCATTAACACTGGAACATTGTGTGACAAAAAATCAAAATGGAACAGGTACAGTCTCTGGCAGGGATTGATTTTATGTGGCTACGACCTACTAGGCTGTCATAACAGACTTTCACTCATGAATTATGGTACAAAAGTGTGGCATTGAGAAGACTACTGTGTAATTTTATGGCTGTGTAAATTTTTGTAAACAATCCTTCATCTCAAGCCTTTATTTCATTGAGAAAAAAAAGACCTTTAAGTACATAAAATTTTGAGAAGTACATAAAGGATTCAGAATGTTTTCATTGAAATTACATTGCAAATCATTTGCCTTTTGTTTTAGTTTGTCTTATTACCAAATGTTATCAACACAGCACTCCTCGACTTCAACCTTATTTCAGCCTTGGGAAACTTCTGGGACATTGTGACATTAGCTGGTGGTCTGAAAACAAGTTATTTAATTTAATTTCACATTGACTTAAGTTCACTAAAACATAATTTTTAAAATAAACGATCCAAGCCACGTCTTAACTGAAACATGAATAATGCCAGTTTTGTCTGTTGTTGACTAGTGTCAGCTGTGTGATTCCAAAGTTTCCAAAAGTACAAATTCCACTGTTAATTTGGAGAGACTTGTTTTATGACATGGATGAAATTCAACTATATGGAGGTCATGTAGATTAATGAAAATAATGGTAATAAAAGTAATGAAGTTATTGGTGTATTGTTATTAATGGTATTGCTGCTCATCTACAATTCCTGAGTGGTAAACCTAAGATAAGGTTTAATTTATTATGGACTGTAAGTAATTACAGCAAAGCTAAAACACACAGAGAGCCTCCTGGCTTTTCACAGTATTAGATGCTTATAAACCACTACAGAGTTTAACTATTAGCCACCTATAAGTTGTAACAGTTTTCATGTTACATGTTACAACTTTTACATTTTAACTAATTGCTTTTTTCGTGCAGTAGTTTTACTGACAGTCAGCAAATACGTAATCAAGCATTATGATACAGTATACTGTTATAAATCTCAAACATACAATCAAAAGAAGTTGAGTGATTTAAATTTTATAACATCTACATAATTATTTATAAATTTATTGCTGTATTGGTTTTGAAATATTATGAATTCAAACAGATCTGTAGATATGTAATTCTGATACAAGAAATTTCCAGCGTAAAATCTTGCTGCCTGGTTTTATTCCCGCATACGCAAAAACCAAGTAATGGGGTTTGGAACACATAAATTAAATGTAAGGAACCATCTGTAGTTAGTTATAAAAGTTTTTCCTATTTAATATGCTTTCCATTGTTTTACACAGACCAATATATTTACATAATGTAGGAGAAAAAAATGACCTGTTAACAAGAGCATATAATGAGAATTTTTACTGAGAAGTACTCAGGGCCTGCACTTCAGCATGGGATTATGAGATGTGCACAAGTTTTTTATTTTAAATTACGCAAATTTTAATTCCCTCAGTTTAGTTTATGTAATGGGGGATATTCTGACTCTGAATATATCATATGCCATATTGGTGATATTATATATTACTATTCAAATAAAAAAATGAAGTCCATAGCAACTATAGATTCAAGATATAATGCCATGCAACATGATTAATAATATACTCACATTAGCTAATCTGGGACAGCATTTAGATTGGGAAATAATTAGTCTTAGCATGAAAGAAGCTTAGTGTGGTTATATTGTAACTGTAAATGATACTGTAAATTACAAACTAGAGACTCCAGACTTTGCTCACGCAAAAGACGTCAGTATTAGTAACTACTGAAAAAGAATCTAAACTATAAATTAATGTTAAACCACTCTTTTATTCTCCATAGAAACCAATGAAGAGTTTAAAAACACTTAACGTGCGAACAAACAATAAATATAATTTTTTACAATATATAAATAATTTTTCTGTTACCCAACTGATCACAAATAATGGTGGTGGTCAAAACATTGATCAGATACTGTATATGTTAATTTATAAATATAGATGGATACATGTATGAATATAGAGACACATAAAGGTTATCCTACAAGGTAGAAATGTTTCCTTCCTTTTTTTATTTAAAAGCATATACAAAAAATAATACATGAAGATAGTAATGTTTTCAAAAATATAAAAAGAGCCACCTACAAGCATGGTCAGAGAGACAAGGGAATTCACTTGCAGACTTTTGAGTTTATTTTCCAAAATCGTGATGCAGAAAAATGTATGTCAGACGTTGGGCCGAGAGTCAGAGAAACCAATGACATCTGTCAAGGATAAGAGGAGAACGCGGGAGGCCTGGGGCAGGAGAGGTTGCAGGTGTGGACAGGGCGAGGGTCGAAGCTGTAATGGCAGATTAGGAGAAGGACGAGTGTTTGGTAACAAATGTATGATCTGCAACAATTTGCACTCGTCTCAGGAAAAGCTAGGCTTTAACCTGAGATTAATGGCTCTGTTTGACACCAATGATAACTGCAAATGAAGCCCATACAAAAGGACCCACATTAACCTCAAAGTCTTTTATACATTTTAATATATCAAAAATGTTGGCACAGCATTACAGGGCAAGAATTAAGCTTTTTCTCATAAAAAAATCATAAAACATCTTAATATGTCTTAATACACCAAAAACTAAACTTAAGAACTAGGCTCATGTCTTACAAATTTTACTGGTCAAATTTACTCTTTGCATCTTTTATTCAAGGAACAGACTGATAGCTAATATAATGTTTAAGGGTAAGTCTTACAAGTTACAATTAAACTTGTTAAATTTATGTAGTGAAGTTCTGAGAAGTATTGTGATGGCTTGTTATGTTTTGTGATTTAACATTCATTTTGGGGAGTTAAAAAAATGATTTAATATTGAAATGGATTTAAAAAAATTATAAAACTGAGTTTTATGGAGGGTTTTAATATGAAGATTCCAAACACCAAATTGAAATAATACATACAGAAAATAATCCAAAAACTACCTTAAGCATGTCTTGATCTTTCTATGAGATCTTAAATCGCCCATGTCAGACCCATGGTAGGGGGAGTGTTCCCCCTCATTTTCAAAACTGAATTTTAGGCCCTGTGAACAAATCTTCCAGGAACACACTCTTCTTCATCACTGAATACATGGTTCAAGAGCTTTCTTTCATCCATTTCTGAGAACAAGGTTGACTGAACACCTTCAGTCGACAAAAAAAACACTTTTATTCATTACTGAATAAACTTTCAAAAAACACATTCTTCTCTATAACTAAAACAATGTCTAGAAATACGTGTTTACGTAACAGGAGGTCTAGGAACACACTCCTCTTCATTATAAAATGTGATGTTCAGTGACTAAACTGTGAGCTCATTTATCCTTCATCACTGAGGTTCAGGAATCACAGTAATAATATTGTGGTGGAAATCCATGCGTTGCCATCCATCCATTATCAAACCGTTTGTCCTTTGCAGGGTTGAAAGTGGCCTGGAGCCTATACCAGGCAGCCTAAGGTACAAGACAGGGTACACCCTGGATAGGACACCAACCCACTGCAGGGAAGATACACACACTCACTCACACACACACACACACACAAATTAAGGTTTTCCAGTCCATGTAATGAATTGACAAAATGGTATTCCCTAACCTTAATTACTCAAGGAAAATATGACAAATGTGAACATTTTGCTATCCACAATCCAGTCCACTGGAAAAAATATCTAGAATACATGAAAAATCATAGCTACATCCAGTTAAGATTTTCTTATCCAAATAAATTCACGACAGTGTGATATAATTGATTTCAGACAATGTGGGTTAATGAGTTGTATTTCAAGGTTAAAATAATTATGCAGTTTACCAAGTTTAAATATAGTACAGTTCTGTCTAACAATTATGTAAATCATACAAATCACATTTTTCAAAATTCAGTTTGTTGTGTATTTGAGGTATTTAATCTGTATGTTGGACGTTATTGGTGTTATCAGGGACTGAAAGCATTATGCAAAGTCCTCTTTTAATTTTCCTGAAATAAAACTGTCATCATGTGCTGCAAAGCTTAAACTACGGTCACATCACATGGCTTTGCCATTCAAACCTGTCAGCCCACATCTGCTAAATGCTGTTAACAAACCAGTATGGCTCTGCCCTACCAGAAGGTAAAGCAGTAGAAAAAGGGCAGTCAGATCAGTGGCAGCATTCTATGTTTTTATTTTAACTGGCACAGCCCTTTGTCAGTTTGAAAAGACATTAAAAAGCAAATACATC
>JABJVR010001177.1:0-19654 GCA_025773905.1 Chitala chitala
TTTGTAGAGGCAACAAGAATTTTAATGAATCCGCAGAAAAGTGTTCCAAGCAAGTAAAAAAAAAAAAAAAAAACGAATTAAGCAGGAAGACCAAGTGTGCATCACCAGAAGAATTAAGAAATATAACCTAACGTGCAACTATTTCAGAAAGATAGATGTCCTCACTTACCATTTGATCTAAAGTACGTGCCTTCATCAATAACAAGAACAAAATATTTAAAATTTAAGTTTTAGATTATTAGTTATTTTCAGTCCAATAAAAGGTCCCCAAGAAAATGCACCTTATCGCACCATTATTGTGACAAATAAAAAGGAAAGTCCCATATTCCTCTGTTAAGGAATACATTGTACACAGATACTGGGTCGGGAATGACAGAAAAATGCAAGGAAAAAAGTGTCCCAAACGCTGTGTGTGTCCGTATATGGCGAGCTCCTGTGAGCATGCACGGCACGCGAGTGCGCGCGCTTCAATGCTCCAAACAGCTTAAGAGACGAAGTTTGCGGAGTCAAATAGGTGCGTATTTGAATGTTAATTCTCCGTACACGTCCCAGAGACGACAGAGAACCCTTCTGCCTGTGGATTTATTTTACACTCACGGTCTGCGGATTAACCGTTTTCTCCCGTGTGTAACATGACAGTGAAGAGGACCCGAACATCGCCAAACGTCTTGCGATTAAATGCACCAATAGGATGGATGCTTTCTCTGTTCTTTCTCGATGATGGACGTAAAAGCGATTATCTAGCGGTGTTTTAACCTCTTCAAAACCACCAGATCTATGTTATCTGTAAAACCCTCTTTTGCAAACGGGATATTAAGGGAACAGAGGACTTCGGAAGGTTAGATATAAAAAGGAGGGGGGGGGCGAATCCGTGGAAAATGCCACATACCTTCATTGCTGTGTTAAGGGTTTAATTTTTGATGAACTTGTACAATTTTGATAATTTATTTTTTACACGAATATTGTTTTATATCCAAGATATTATGGTTTTGTTTAAGAACATATCGCATTGGCCCTATCAAGTTATAAGTAGTGCTACATTTTTGTTAAAATAAAAAATATGCATTGTGCATGTTTTTTATTTTATTTTTTTCAGTTTTTAAGTTCAAACTCTTTGAATATTATATAGTTGTATACATACATATATACACATGTATACTATGTGTACACTATGTATACTATATATCCACACACACACACACACACACACACACACACACACACACACACACGGGCACGCCATGGAGAGCCTGTGTCAAAGCCTAGAGAAATGCTGAAACATGAGTTCCTATACTGGGAGCAGGTACTGAGGATAGAGAATGCATAATTGCTCATCTACCCCAGCACTATAGGCCCTGGCTCCTGGGTGCATGCTAGCAGTTTAACAGCATGCATCACATCACTCATCCTCACCCCAACTCACCTCACCACATCTCTCACATGCACCAAACACAGACACAAGCTTATGACAACTCAACTTTTTTTTTTTATTATTTTTTTTTTTTACTTTTTGAAGTATTGTGACTTCATTGAACTACAGATGCTCAGTGTCATTTAGAAATTTACAGTAAAAACAGATGAGGAATTAACGTTAATCCCCTAGAGTAGGGAACTAAATTAGAACCGTGGGCACACTGGGAGGTCTGAGGTTTTTTTGCATGATGGAGAGATGAGAATAAGAGCACTCTACTGTAGCACCATGCAGATGAAACCCCTGATGTTGACTGACTTGACTGACAATAGCTCAATTTTGCAGCAGGACTTCTCAGGCCAGCTTGTGGAATAACAGATCTGTGTAGATACATACTCCACGTCTCAGACTAATGCCTGATGTGCAGCAGTCTGTGTGTGCAGTGACTGCCACATTGGCTTTGCTTGTCTATTATCAAGTCAAAGTCAAAGTCAAAGTGGTTTTATTGTCATTTCAACCATATACAGTGAGTACAGTACATAGTGAAATGAAATAACGTTCCATGGTGCTACATATAACAATGTATATCATGCCATGTACACTCTTCCTGGCTGCTGCCACATCAGCGAAGCGCAGCTGGGATGTGGTGGTGCTCTGTGACGAATACAAATTCCGTGCCTGCTCAGGATGGGCCTGTCAGAGTCGCCCTTGTGGAATTCAGCTGACACTAGGAAACACCGGGATGCACCATGTGCATAAAACTCAAATCCCTCACAGTCCCAGAAGAGTGCTTTGCTTGTCTTGATCTTGCTGTGGATGGGGCAGAAGGGGGACAGTCAGTTTGTACAGGAAGGAAAAAAAACTATAGGTATAAACTGCATGACTACCTCCTTTTTAATAAACAAGAATGTAAACACTTCAGCTGAAATGCAACTACAATACATAAAAGAGTAAAATAAAGGAGATTGCTATAGTTAGAATATTCTTACTATTGAAAAATACACTGCAATAACAGGTATAATTACATTACTATCTTCAGCATCATCCTTGTTCATGACACCACTGAGCATGATCCCAAAAACTGAAACTAAATTTGACCTCCTGTCTACTCTCCACCCGTGGCATTGAGAACATGCCTCAGGGAGATACCTGCCAGCTCCACAGAGACACAGGCATAAATTCTCAGGGTCTGGAATCAAACAACTTGGGCACTAGATGGGCAAGATTGTCAAGGTATAAGATTGGATATAAGCCAAGAAAAAAACATATGCTTTCTTTCAAGAAAGCGGGAAATAAACACATACTGTCATCATACAAAATAGGTTATATGCCAGTATAGGATATGATTTTTAGTTGATAATAGATTAGTGAGTGTGATCTTACCACTAATACTACTAGAATTAAAACAAATGTTATTATTATTATTATTATTATTATTATTATTATTATTGTTACTGTGCCATAAGGATATGCATAACTAAGGTTGGATGCTGTAAAAGGCCTGTGATACTTATCTTAGGTCTGCTGGGCTGAGCTGAAGGTCTATGTGACTCCTGGATGGTAGCTCCTCAGGAGCTGTGCTGCATCTGTAGTCATGTCAGCATTTTCCAGCCTACAAAACTGTGCACAGACCCCACGAGTCAAAGGTGATCACACAGGCACAGTGCCTCTGCAGCTTCTTTAGACGCCTTGTCCCTGTCACATTTCATCCAGAATGTAAGGCCAATGGGTGACAGAAGAGTATAAGACAAGGGTAGCTCATGGGAGATAAGAGGAAACCACCAAGGGCAAGGAGGACAGTGCATGCCTGTTGGCATGTGCCATATACATGTGACCCTGAGCACTGGGGGGAAGTAAGTCACATCACTAACCATGACTTAAACACTCAATTCTTAGAATGCCTCAGACGTAGAGAGAGGAAGAAGGTCTAGTAAGGACAGCTGTCCTTCAATGAGGCTTTAGCAATCTGAGCAATCTGTGACTACAGTGGAAATGTCTTCACAGGAGCTGAAGTCAAATCGTATCACATCTTAGGGACATTGGTCATTTTTTGACTGTAGTCAGCATGACACTCTGCTTAAGAAACCACTGCTAAAGGGGTGGAAACATTCCACCTTTCTGACATTTACAGGGATAAATCTAGTCTGATGTAGCAACAGTAAACCAAACACAGAGAACATACCGTTACCTATCAATCAAATAACTGCTGGCGACATCACTATTCTGTATAACTTACAAAAAACACAAAAAAACACAGACATCGTTGAAGTCCATCATCCTAACTATTATGCAGTTCACTTCCCTTTAAAGAAGGCTGGTAGTCTTTCATATCTTCAATTAACAATGCAAGAGAGTTGCAAAGCAGCAGTACTAACGCAGTACTGACACTGAAGAACTATGGTCTTTATGTTTGCCTCGTTGTCTCGGGAACAGCACTGGGCGTCTCTCTGCACAACTCAAGCAAAGGCAGAAATGAGTTTCCCCTGAGTCACAGGGAAGTTTTATTACTAACAAGTCAGGGAGGCTGAAAAACTGCAGTGGGCATTTGACCTTATGCTCTGTCACTATACCAGAGATTTACTGCAACAAGCAGACAGAGCTTTTATACTTACTTCTTGAATGAAAAAAGAAAAACTACATTTAATTCATAGGGTTTAATAAAATTATATATACAGTATGCCTGTGTGTGTGTATGTGTGTGTTAAGGTCTTTCCATGCTACTATGTTGGCTGTGAACTCAAAGACATGAGGGTACAATGCTAAAAAACATTTGAGGTCATTTGTAGGACCTGAAACCCAAAATGTGTTCTGTCTGCAAAAATTCAATGTAAAGGCTCTGTCATGTCTCAGGAAGAGACCTGTATTCAGAAAGCTGAAGTGTAAAGAAGTTGTACAGATGAATTTTTTATATGAAAGACCTGCATGGTCTGAAGTTTCCTTTTTAAATAACAATTCTCAATGCTTGATTTAACTCAGGGAGAACCATATAGCAGTTTAACTTGCAGTCTTTTACAGATACACCTAATACTTTGTTTACATTTTAAGATGGAAAATGTATTAAAAGCACACTAATTATGCAAGCAAGTAAATAAATGGGTTCAGACTTTCACAGGTCTTCCAAAGATTCCAGTTGGGTGCCATATGCATTAAAAACACATTTAAAACACTCTCCACCTAGAACTGATTAACATGTGAGAAGAACCTTCGTTTATTTCTGTCGCAAGACACTTTGATATTATTCAAAGAATATGCAGTCTTGCATGACTGAAAGCTGCTTATAAACCCATTTTCTCACACACACACACACACACACACACACACACACACTCCAAGGTCAAAACCAAAACTACACGAATGGAACACTGAGAACTTCTAATTTACTGTCACATGTTTGTAGCCCTGCCAGTCCTGGAACTACCCCAAGATGCAACTTACATGGACGTACCTACGGGAGATCGTTAAGATTCCTGTGTAAGGTTACTCTGCCAAACTGAATCATTTATGTAACACACGTTCATGATCAGACACAAGCAGATTAAAGAGCCCCCACTCTGATGTCACTCATACAGCTTGGAAAGGGTCTAGAAGGGTTGACTTTAAATATAGATACCTGGAGGAACATCAGAGAGCAAAGGCATACTGAGAGAGGGAGATGGTACTATGGATTCTGTATTCATCAGGAGTTCAGCGCAACAACCTTAAGCCACAGACCAATACAGTAGATCATGTGCCTGTGAAAAAACTCCTGTGCTATCCAAAATGCATGGCCATGCCACTGTGGATTTGACATTACACTATGTTACACTGCAGCCTCAAAAACTCTGTTTGTGGGGAAAGAAAGGAATCAATAAAGACAAAAAGGTTAGATGAGTGCAAAAATGTATGGTCAGTTTTCATTGAGTGCAATTCCTTAAAAGGTTTTTTATATATAGAAAAATTGTATTTATATATATCTATACACACACACACACACACACACACACACACACTAGTACAATGATGAGACCAACCTTGAATTAAATGAAAATACAATTTCAAAATAATGACCAGATGAAGGACCTAAGATGACCTAAGATGATCTAAGCGGGGCAAATAAAATGTATTTTGGTTAATGCAAGATCAGTTCTAGAAGAGATTAACACCACAGATCATGTTTCATCATGATAACTGACAGCTATGATAGACAAAGACTGCTACATTACACAGAATACAGAATGTGTAAATGCCCAGTCAGCTAGTTCACTATTGTATCAGAATGATCATTTTACAAATCTGGCATTTGGGTTTTTTCCTCATTTAAACTGAACTCAAAAATTATTTTAAAATGAATTGTGTCCCATTGCACAGGAAGAAATTGAAAAGAGAAGAATGTAAAGAGAAACTGTAAAGAAGGAGAAATTCCTGGTACTTGGTATTCAGGGGGATCACAGATAGTAAATAAAAACCAAGGCATCTACTATTGTATGGTATCCAGATGTGAGACTGTGGGACATGCTGTAGGACGTGTCTGTGGTCTTGATATACACAGCTAAATCTTGAATGTTCTGGAATAACAGGTTCTAGAGATGACTCATTGGCCCATATGGCAAGCAGTGGACTGGAAAATCATCACTGTTTCTGGCATAAGAAAAGTTAAATTGTTTCTTGGACATGATCCATCACAGAGAGCACAATGCCAAAGCATGTCACCCTGTCTATTTCCAGAGTTCCCCTTCCGTGACCATGGGAAATTAAGTCCTTAGACTGAAGCATTTCTATTCATGACAGTGCATGAAAAGCACAACAGAGAGAGAAAATGGTGACTGTACCTACACAATCCAATTAAAGGCAGCAGAGCTGACAGAACTCCACTACATAACTCATTCCTCAAAATTACCCGGGAGGTTGTGGTATCTCTTCTTTCTCACTCCCTGCTACTTCTACATAACTTTAAGTATTTGCATCTTGGAGCTCAGAAGGGCGTCAGAGATGACTCATTAGAGATCTAGTTTATACTCTTTGAGGTGTCAGACTGAAGATCTGGGTCCTTTTGAATTAAACTTACATCTAAATGATTTATGTTACAATTAATTGTTGGGTTAGGACCCAAGACCACTAAACAGAGCTGGAAGATCCACTCTCGTGGCAGAACCAGAGTGAGTATGACTTGTCAAAGTCAGTCACGAGGGCCAGACTCATGTTAGTGCACAGGTGACACTCAGGAGGGGACAGCAGGTCACTTCATAACAAACACATAACTTTTTAGGAAGGACTCTGGGGAAATGTACACAACTATGCAAAGAGGAAGGACGGAGCAGACACAGGACTGGAGCTGAAAGGCTACAGCAGATGATGGTGGCTGGAGAGGCAATGACAACTGAGAGAGAGCAGAATGGGGGGTGAAAAGGGGAAGGACGGAGCAGGGTGGAATGACAAGCATTAAGTAAACACCCCAGGAAAAGCAGGCTGACGAAAGAGACAGGCAACAAGGGACAGCTGGGTCCAAATATGGCATTACCCAACCAGTGTCAGCCTACTCTTCCATCTCACTTAACACACGTATGTGTAAGAACTAAGAAAAGTAGGACACACCACAAAAGAGCAAAAAGTGGAAGGTATGGAGACATTGATTCTGAGCATTTCAAAATGGATTCTGATGTCTGCATGGAAGATGTGATCTGGCCCTTCCTTTTTGCACACCAGATGAAAGTGAACGAGGTCATTTTTATCCCTGGACATTCACAGCCACATGATCCTCACCAGCTTTGGTTTTACTTTCAGGAAGTGGCTGAGATCACCCTGTGGAGTCCTTCCATTGCTGGTGGACCAATTCATAAGCACCATCCATTTCTACTTCCTTGGCCATGAAACATTATAGTTCTATAAGACTGATACTTCTATAATTCAGACATAGCTATGCAATTTGTGCAACTACAGTGTCATACCTGGCACATTGATATTCAATTGCCCTCCAACTTTCTTAATTTTCAAATTGCTCCTCATTCAGCAAAAGAGAACCTTCTACAACGAGAAGTGAATTCAATATCATAAAGCACACGAGCAAGCACGACTTTTAAATGTCCGTTTTACTGCAGTGACCGCACTGAATTACAACTACTGAAAAGAGACCATTCAACAATGGAACATTTTCACCTTAAAAACGATGGCTTCACTAAACATGGGCGGGAAGCCATGAAGACAATCATCACGTCATGTTGAGATTTGAGACAATGAGACTTCATTGGTGTCTGATGACACTGTAGGTCAAAATCATAAAATATTTATTATGCTTCTTATGTTTTAAAGTTTAAAAAAGATAAAATAACGAGGAAAAATGGGTCTTTTACCTACCCTTGGCTTATGTGTAAAAATCCATTCCTAGCAGAGCTTAGTGTTAGCTTTGACAGACACAACCAGCTGCACTTGACTGACAAAATGGATATTTTACCCACTCTCTGCATCTAGCCTTATCATGACACTAACATATGGAGTCATTTACAAGAAGCACCTTACTAGAAAAAAAACCTTTGTGAAGGGTTACACAAGAAGGATCATCCTGCCTTTATATAACACAAACTCGGTCCCACCTATCTCCTTTTGCTGTCATTAACAACATAAGGGACGGTGTCTAGATGTTCATTCATGCTCTCTAGACTATTAAATATTCATAAATGGTGACAAGACCAGTAAACAAGTAAACAAATTATAGGAAGGTCATTGCAATACAGGGACTATTTCAGAGCATACTGCAAACCATGATTATAATTCTAGAACACTAGTAGACCAGATGGTAGTTTTATGCATTGTACTATTAAAATATGCACCATTTATTAAAGTGTACAGACACAGCTTATTACCATTAGTGTGCAGTGTTTATTACAGTTATGCCAGTGAAATAAGAGGCTCAGTTACTAAAAGCACCAATGTGGCCTGGTGGCTCAATGGGTAAAGCATCAGGCTAGGAGGCAGAAGTCTCCTGATCACTGGTTCCCAGCCCAGCCAGGTGTATCCTTGAGCAGGACACTCAGCGCTAGCTCCCTGGGCACCACATATGGCTGCCCACTGCTTCCCCCTAGGGGGATGGGTTACATGCAGAGGACAAATTCCTTGTATGTGACAAACATACTTGGCCGTAAACACAATTCCCTTCCCGTTTCATGTAAACTGCTTTCATGCTCAAATTTCTCTAAAACTAGTGAATGCTTTACAATTTGATCTGAATGACCTTAAGCTACAAATGTAAGCAAGAGAACACAAAATATTTCACAAAAACAAGTTTTATAGTTAAAGCAAAAGTCACCCTACTTGTTACTAAAAAGAAAAGATTAAAAAATATCCATGTAGCCAGTGGAAATGAATTTATCTGGCAGTGTTAAGTGTTTGTCATGCTATAGGTCTCTGATTATTGAATTTATCATTTAGCATTTTATTACGGTAAATTTTATGCTATGGCTCTGCATATTTTCAGTTCACATGTAGCTAATCCTCAGAAGCAATAGTATAAGAACATTAAGAATATATTTTTGAAAGCCTGTACTTCTTCCATAATCTGCACTTCAACTTCACAGTCCAGACTTTATGAAGGTTGCAGAACATGGGATGTGAATGGTTTTATGCAAATGAACATTTTTTTTGGCACGTGTAAACTTTAGTATGAAAACTCTGCAGAGTTTAATATGTGGGATCTAATTATTAAAAATCTGTTATTATCAAACAGGCCTTGTCTGTGACTGCATGCCAGCTGAAAGCAGAGAGTTTCTACTCAGTTTCATCAGGTCTTATAGATATCCTGAGCACCATGAGTCCATCCATTATGGAACTCAAAGCTTAAGACCTGCACTGCCCCACTCAACCTATGGGGCCCATTGGCCATCATTTGGACTATTTCCCAGCATTCACAGATTGATACGTCATGTTTTATGCATGACCTTTCATACAGAGAAATTCAAAGATACCATAGGCTCAATGGCTTATCCATAATTTAGCCCTCAGGCCTTAATATTTCATATAGCCTGTCTCCCTAAATGCAATAATGCATACAAGTAAAACTCAGCAATGTTAGCCAGTGTGAGATTCACAAAATGTTACTTTGTGTGTCCAAACCACCAACTTAACATTTTTACCTTTTTGTTGTTTTTATAACCTACTTTCTATCTCATCAAGTTTAAACAGCTGAGCAAACATTAACTCCCACAAAAACAACTTTCAAGGATACCTGCGGTCAAAATTTACAATATAAAAATTTAGTGTGGGAAACAACACTTGTCTTGAATTTAGTTATTTTAAATGTCAAACTGAAAACTATATACATAAAGCAGTACAAGACTTCATCTTAAGTAGTCCAGTGGCTCAATGAGTAGAATATCAGGCTGAAATGTGGAAGTCTCCCAGTTTAAAGCCCAGCCCAGCCTCTCAAATGCTAAACCTCTAGACAACTAAAAGGATGCACCACATAAACATATCAAAGTTTTTAATTGTTCTGTGGTATATAATTTTAAAGTGCTGTCTAAGTAACATATTTTGAGATGTTGAAGCTTGCACAGTCAATAAATCTTCAAGTTGTGACAGGTAAGCGTACAAACATAGTGTATTTGTATTTTTCATTGTGTCAGCAGTGATGATATTCCTGTTCTTACTGAATCCTTGTTGCAGTGTTGAATGACATTTACTTGACTGCAATTCTGGCACCATAAGTACGTTTACGTAAGTGACCACTGTCTGGCCCTGCTACATGGTATGTTTCTGTTGTTTTACACAGGTGGGAGATAAAACATCCTCCTGGGCTTCAACACTGCATCATTGTCCATGACTCTTCAGCTTATCATGTGACACACAGGCAAAGTGCCAAACACAGCCTTGGGATAATTGTGTCTTCTTCCCTTCCTGTTACGTTTCCATTGTTCACACTATTCTCTTTCAATGTACCTGCTGGAATGCTTATATAAAAGGCTGATTGACATCAGTATTGTGAAGAGAAAAGGGCAGAGAGAAAAGTGGATAGAAGGCAACATGAAAGTACCACAATATTGAGTCCTACATCCTTTTAACACACGGAGACTCTAAGAATGCCTCTTTTTTCCACAATGTAGAATCAGGCAACATCCAAAAATCTGTGAAATATGTTAATGTCTGTTCTGTAACAATACCCAGCATGGAGAAAAATAACAGTGCCTGGTCTGCAGAATCCCATAAACATGTAATCTAACAGTTTGAAATAGCCAGCAATTTACAATATGGCTAAATGTGTACCTTCTAGTATTTTGTGACAATATATAATTTTTCTTCCTAAAGTATGTAACAATGTAATTTCTGTAGAATTGTAGAGTGTGATAAAACATGTCATGTCTAACTTCGGAACATTAAGATACCTTCCATGTAAGCAGCTGCCCTTTGCTCTTTCTACAAAAACACGCACAAGCAATCGATCTCACTTTGATTTTTCGGTGCTCCTGACTGTAGTTGCCCGACAGCAGTAATGAATGAGGAAATAAATGAACTATAGTGGTTTAGGTAAACAAATGCAAAAGAATGTAGCTGTTGTTATAGACAGAGATATGGACACAATGTGTACTGGAGAAGCAACAAAGGTGTGGAGAGCATGGAGCGTTCCCATGAACGCTATGGTAACGTTGTTACGAGAACAGAAATGATGAAGGTATAGTATAAGAAAGGGAGAGAGTGGAAGAAGAAACAAATCAATAAAAGAAAACATGGTACCAGAATTCACACAAACCTTTTCAACACTCATATATACCATTACAGTCAAGATAGTCTGTAAAAACAACAGACAGCCTAAAAATGATATTGAAAATTAAATACAAGGAAAACCTATACAGTTTTTTCAAATAAAAAAAATCCAAAAACACTTAAAAGAATTAGGTCAAATAAACAAGTATATATCTAACATAGGTTTAAATTCCAACATTCTGGTATCCTGGTTCCTTCCAAAGATTAAGATTCAGGTGCCCTGGTGATAGCAGGTGTTCTTTCTAGTTTAAGTGCTCTGTGGAGGATTTAGAAGCCTGTCTGGGGTGTACCCTGGCTTACATCTCATTTCTATTCCAAGATAGAAGCAAATAAAAACAACATATATACATATACACACATATATTTCTAAATAAACAATTATTAAGATTTTACTCTTAGTACCTTTAGCTTTATACTTATTCAGGTGACAGAGACTGACCTGTTAATGTAACCTAATTGTATAAATACTGAACGTTAACTGTGGAGCACATATGGATATTTTTATACATTTTAGCATTTTGCTCTGGACCCTGCACCTCAGAGGTACAGAGGAAAACTCATGAGAAACACAAGAGCACTCCTCGTAAAAACCCTGTAAAAACATTTAAAAGACGTTCGAAGCATGTTGCCAGATGGCTGTTCAGATGGGCCTACATTCCGATGCACCTGGGACAGTTTGACAGGCAGGTGTGTCACTGCAAGTGTAGGTTCTCATCCCAGTTTTGCCCTTGTCTCCATGTCATAGTACCAGACCTGCAGCAGGATGGCCACATCCACCAGGATTTGGACTGCTCCACATACCCAGAATTGTGCTGGGCTCTCGTTCACCACAAAATATGTGGTCTTGAAGACATCTCCAGCCATCCAGAGCAGCACCATCTTCACACTGATGGGAAAGACAATGACAGGGTGCATTCAGAAGCCTCACAATTGAGTTGTGCCTACTTAGAATATTATAACCTGATTTAGCCTGGTTGTAAAAACTGAATGCAGTATAAGCAAATCGGGTTTGTTTGAAAATATTAAATGAAATGCTCAAGTAATGCAGTTTTACAAGCTAAATTTGAGAATTGGACAGAAAGGGAGCAGCTGTAATCACAGGCTTGGACTTATATACAACAAATTGGAAAGGAAAAAACATTTCATAAATATATTCAAGAGGGACCATAAAAGAATCAGACACACACACACACACACACACATGATATAGTCAAAAATACACACACACACACACACACACACACACACACACACACACACAGACACACACACACACACACACACACACACACACAAAATGTGACCACAGATTGTAATGTTACAACATCAACATTTGTCTCAGGACTGTTATCAAAAATTACAAGACTGAAGAAAGTTAAAAAGTTAGTGCTGTTAACAACACTGCCATTTTGGGACTAATTGAACTGGACCATATACTCAGTAGCACTTTAAAATAAACGTCAGAGCCAGCTTTACTTTCAGCGGAGGCTTAGCTCTTTCAATGTCTGCAGCACCATGCTGCTGATGTTTTATGAGTCTGTGGTGGCCAGTGCCATCTTCTACAGCACATGAAGGTGGTGGATATTAACGGATTACACAAATTAATTAAGAGGGCTGGGTCTGTTCTGGGAGTGGTTAAAGCCAAACAGATCACAGATTACTTTGTCAAGGATATCACAGTGATCAGCACTTTATTAAAACACAGGCAATGGGGCCCTGGCTGTCCAGCCTCCTGCCTAATACTATTCCTTTTGTCACTACATCCACCATTATAATTATCTGGATTTTTTTCATGCGGGTACACAGTCAACTCAACCTTGGTGACAATGCCATCTTCAGTGACATTCAGAAAACCAGTTCTGTGTAATTTCTGCTATGCATAGATGCCAATGTGATGTATTCCTCCCTGTTATGTATTCCTCAATCCACCTCAAACAAATCAGGCACAGAGACAAGCGAAAAGCAAGCTATATGAACAAGTGACAAGATTAAATCACAATTTCTAGTCGTTGAAGTTGTATGGAGGAAGTTAGGAATGGAACCTGTCATGGGTCATGTGAAACTTACAGTTCACACCAGATATTTTCCTCTCACAAGTCTGCCAGCAAACCCTGGTGATTTTTCTCACCCAGAGCCAATGTTCTTCCAGGTAATCTATCACTCCTTTTTATTCTCCTGACTGCTGCTCATGTCCTCCTCAAAAGTCTTGTCAACTGTGTACAGATGGCCTTCCTACAGAATCTCACGACTTCAAAGTCTGCTTTTAACATTTTCATTGCAATCTGAAATGACAGCGTGTCTTGCACTTGACAGCAAACTTCATTAGCAAAGATGAAACATTAACGAACCAATTAACAGAATGGCTCATTAGAGTAAGAGCTACGCCAATACCATAGAGACAAGAAACAGCTGTGAAAAGTCCTTGTCCCCACTGTGCCCAACCAAACAAAAATACATGGAACAGCCCACACATAAAATCCACATTAATGACAAAGTGCTTGTATTAGTTTACTGGCCACGGAATTAACCCCCCTCACAGATTTGTCATGATCAGAAAATGACGCCAATTAAGGGGTCAGCATCTTTTACTGAATTAATCATGAACACAACTGAGTATCATGCATGCACATAAAGATGGTTAAAGCCTGCAATAAACAGACAAGCCAAAAACACACGGGACAGACGTATCTCGCTGAGGTATGAACCGTGAAAAGAAATCGTTACATTGGTTCAGAGCAATGACAGCACCATTTAAGTACTAAGGAGATCCATGTGCCTCAGAGACCCTGATGTTCTTTGCTGTCTTGACAAGTTCCTAACTGACCAGATACTTCCTGACACCTTCACCTGGGCTCAGTGTGTGAGAGAGGAGAGAGTGGAATGGTGAACATTTATTTTTAACATTTCAGGAAGAAACTCTGACTAAATGTCCTAACAACAGTGAAAAAAAGTTTTAGGATGACAATGCAAAACAAATGTTTCTTAATGTTAACAACTTAACCTTATAGCCTTTGACAAGAAATGCCTAAAACACTTTTCTACTTACCAGGTTTCTGAGATTTGTTATGAATGTTTAAGAATCATTATTAAATGGAAAATTCATGAGCTGCCCCCACAGAGACTAAAGTGCATCTGAGTGTGGACCCAGGAGAGAGATAAGAAATGAGTGTGGGGGGGGGCTTACAACAAGCTGAGGACGTTGGGGACTTGCTGATGCCTGTCAGTGACACTATCAAACCCTGTCAGGGAACAAGATTTTTGTAAAGAATGAAAGTGCTGACCTTTAACCCAATCACAGTGAAAGCACATTGTGTTCAAACATACTTTCTTAAAAAGCACTAAACGTTGCAGGAAGATTTACTAATAATATTTTAATCCACTGTATAAAATGCAAGACAAATGTTAACAAAGGTGAAAAGTTAATAAATTAGACCTTATGGGTAGCACAACAGCACAATATTTAACAAACTGTTTTAATGTTTCCGTACAGTGAAAGAACACATTTGTGCTTGAGTTATTATTTAAATCACATAAGTAAGAATGTGCTCTAAATTAAATAGTAATGTTTTACCACAGACAAAGCACTAAAAAATTTAATAAAATAAAGACACTCTCCAAAGCTCTGCTGAGACTGGAGCTTTTAAAAATGTAGTTCTGCAAAAAAAAAAGAGGTTTTGCAACACTTTGTATGTTTTCAATCAGTGTGGGATTTACTGAGTCTTTAATTAGCAGAACTTGCTTTGAATTAAGTGTCCACTGAAACTGCGGCCTGTACAATTTGTCTTCATTCATTGGTCAGTAGGTGTTCACCGGCTGGAAGTGACACGATTTAATGGCTTAAATCTTGAGGCTCATTTACCTAATATTCTTGCTAAACACTGTAGAAGAACCAATTACTCACCACTTCTCATAGCTTCAGTGATACTAAAGTCCAACTCCATCACATTATTTCCCACCTCCCCACATAACTATATAGCAAGAAATGATCACGGGCATTACTTTTTTTTTGTGGAAAATGAGACCAGTAGAGACAATACGTAAGAGACTAGTATTAATATCCAACAAGATTATATTACATTAAAGGGGTGCTAGAAGTATTCTGCTGTTATGAACTTGGTATTATTAATGTCTGTCTCAATATTTATAGAGAGTTAAAGGGATTTGTTCTGTTCTTAAAGCTACTGATAATCTCAGTAATTAAACAAGTACATTCCTATGCTATGAAACCCTAAAATCCTTCCTCTGGCAAATATAAACTCCTGTTTTTATCCCGCTAAATGCAGTCTGTCAGAATCCTGTACTACTGAAGACTTATTATTGGTATGGAAGCTGGTCCTAGGTCCAAACCAGCACAGCCTGACTGCTCAGAATTTTCTCAATTTACAAATATATTTTATGTTGTTGTACTGTGGCTGCACTCCCACTTTTGGTTAGGTGTCATGCCCAGGCCTGTCATGCCTCCCAGTATAGTAGAGGTGTCACCCTTCCTTGTTTCTTTTGCTGAGTCATTGTGGCAATTGTCTGTAGCGTTTCTACCTGTGCCTTGTTTAATTTCTCTATATATGCCTGCAGGTTGTAGTGTTCCCTTGCAGGTTATTGTACTGTATGGTCTTTGCTGTGCTTACTACTGTGTACTTTTGTAATGTGTAGAACTGTGTTGGATTGTCACTCATAGAGATCCATTGTTAAACCAAAGCCTTGTTTATGCTTTTTTGTAACTGTTTACCTTGTTTTCGCCTTGAAAAATCCTCCGTCTCTGCACTTGAACCTCGCTTTGCAATTCATTACATTAGGTTATTCATTTTTACTGTATCCTTTAAACTGTTTATAATTAAAACTTGTTATAACACATCATAAACAAAACAAATCCTTATCCTCATAAAGTCTTAGGTTAGTCTGAGAAGCTTGAAAAACCTGTGAAGGGAATGAAAAAAGGCCAGGTGGATCTGGCTGAATAAAAACTAACACGTGCCTTAATTCTTATTTAATTTGAATAATAAGTGTGGCAACAATAACTGATGACGCTGAGAACTGGTATGTGCTCCAAACTGCAGCTCCTCAACGCATAAAAGGCAACCTGGCAGAATGAAGAATGGACGCTGGTCATCAGATCTATCTTCCATGGGACACACTAGCAGTGTTATGAACTATAAAGGTGCTATGTGGGCAAAAAGAGCGATCCGTCCTGCATCGGTCTTTTAAAATTCTCAAGGATGTCTTTGTGTATTGTTGGACAGCCAGAATGGCTGCTTATTGGAGACATTATTCCCTTCAGGTACTGCGTGACACTGGCACAGACACATTAATGTGACTGATAGAGCCTCAAGGTCATCTGTCTGTCTGTCAGTGCTCCACCATCAACTGGGGAAAACAATCCCATGTGTGTATGGGACCCGCGGTCCCTTCCACCGGCCCAGAAGCACCGTGCTGCTCCCTTACACTTCTGTTCACTGTGCTCATTCCTCTTCTCTGCTGGCCCGGAGCAGGTATGAATAATTCTGCTGATTTTCAGCACAGCACCCAGCCGGGTCTCCCCCATCCAATCAGGCAGAGAGCTCTGATCAATAGTTACTTAGGAAACGGCAGTGGCGGCCCGCAGGGCTCCAGTCCTAATGGTCTCGCCTGCTGCATACCTCATAGGCCCCTTGGCCTCCGTCTACAGTCTAGTAAGCACCCTCACTCTATATCAACACTTCTATGTGTACAACACCTGGCACATGGCTGTGATCTTGTACTTGTGCTGCTCTCCATCATCCACGTTCACACTCCTAATGGCTACACCTGCGAGTACCCAGAACTGTCAGTTCAGCAGCTTCCCCACTGCTCTGCATTCCCCAAAAACACAGCCAGGGGGGCTGGAAAAAGGTATCCTCAGTATTATTCATGAGCTTGGAGATGAGACACCACGGCCAGGACTAGTGGCAAAACATAGTGCTAACTAATGAACACGACTGACATTTTGTTTACCGTTTGAGGCAACACCAAAGGCTGGGAATTGGGGCTAATTATTTGTGGATCTACAAGGGTAGGAGTGTTGATCATGCTCCTTTAGCAGATTTGTTTTCAGCCTCACTTCCTTTTAGATAAGTGAGCTTCAACTGGGAGCAGCAGGCAGACTGAAGCGCAGATGACGATGGCACTGTGAAATGCTGTTGAGGACAGCCAAATGCTTCATTAATCACTGGACCATGCTTGTTCTACAGATTGCTTTGCAACTAGTAAAAAAACACAGTAATTCCCCAAAAAGGCATCAAGAGTTGCTTCTCAGCCAGAGCATTTGTTCCCCCTCACATATCGCCCACACAACACAACGTGCTTTTCAATTTTTTCTCTGAATTGCTGCTCTCAACTTGAGAAGGCATAAAAGAACACACAAGAGTAAAACCAAGATGGCTTCCAGCACACGGGATGTGAAGCGAAACAATAATGCAGGCTGTGCCCTGAGGCCCAGGGGAACACCGGTGGGGTCTGTCCATAATGATATGGAGATATCACAATCCGGCAGGTGGGAGTCCTGTGGGTAATCAGGTCATCTCCTGTGCATGTACACAATGGTAAAGAGGATGCATGTGGAGTCAAGGCCCTTTGTTCCATAGAGGACTAACGCTGGGGTGGGGGATGAGCATGTCAGAGCTTGTTTAGGAAAATGGCACCCTAATCAGCGTCATCAGCACAGCAGGGACCAAGTGTATACATCTCACGTTCAGGTCACCTTAAAGGCAGCTTCACAAATATATTGCACTGTGCGTCCTCGAGAAGTGCTAAAATACACTGCTCTCACAAAGATTTGGGATACAGAATACACTTTGCTTACAATTCTACTGCTTTACACACACACACACCCTACCCCAACCCCCAGTAAAAAGAACATCTAAACCATCAAGGCCTCCAACATCCAAACACCAATAAGAAGAGCATCCGATCCAACAAGGCCTCCACCTCCCAATCTCAAATAAGTAGAACATCTGAACCAACAAGGCCTCCACCTCCCAATCGCCAATAAGCAGGACACCTGAACCAACAAGGCCCTGTCCCATGGGTGCCCCTGTCTCCCTTGTTGTCGTCCTCACAGGTGTACAGGCAAGAAGAATGTCCAGGATGAGCAGAGAGCAAACAGAGCTGTTTGGCTCAATTTTACTGTGAAGGTGGACAATAGGGGTGCTTGAGGGAGTAGGGTGGTGAGAGGTTAGGTGTTTTGTTAGCACTGCCCTTGAGGAAGGTCTCCAACCAGGCATGAAGGAAAGCAGATAACCCTGGGAGGTCTCCAGACACTTTGTGATGACTCCACGCTGCATACATTTATGCACGACTCACAATGAGGCAGAGATGCTTTCAGGGAGCACAGACTTACAGCAAGATTGCCATAATTAATATTAATTCATCATAATTAAAAAATTCATGACTATAGCAATTTTTGTTTCAAAGGGGACCAAGCTATGTATTTTCTTTTATCTGTTAATACTGGAATAATGGAGTAAATGGATGCAATGAATTATGTAATAAAGTGACACAGGAGGGCAGAGTTTATATGAGACTACTTGAATTAACTTCACCATAAGCGTGTCTGTGTTTGCACTGGTGCAAAGAGAAATTTATCGTATATGTTACTGTAACAATATCAACACATTTTTAAAACAGCTCCTTTCTAAAAGGTAATTTATCTTTATATTTTATTTTTGGGGTTGCATGTCCCTGCTTCTCAGTTAGCTTGCTGGGTTCAAGTGTTCATTTTCACCTGAGTATAACACTCCATGTAATGACTTTCCCTGTGCTCACGCCTTTACCTGAAATGTTTCTTCCTTGGTGTGTTTTACTCATAACTGTCAGTGGTCGTGCCTCATTGAGTTGGCATTCCTGTGGCTCCATGAACTTCATTGAGCCCAAATGCTGATGCTCTGAGTGTGCTTCCGTGTGCAGTGACAGGCGGGCCTCACCTCATTCCCCGTGTGGACCGGTTCTGGAAGTTCTGCAGCAACTGGGGCAGGCCGAGCATTGCCTCAAACACAACTGCCAGTGAACCCAGTGCCTCTATGAAGAGCACGGAGTCGAGGAAGAGGAAGGTGACCAAGGCACAAAGCACCGTGAAGGTGAAGCAGAACAGAACGTAGTCTTCAAATCTGCTCCAGTTCCAGAAGTACCGTAAATCCAAATCTGCATACAGAATGGGAACACATTACCTTCATTGAAAGCCTAAAAAAATGTGAAAGTCTGTGGAAGGCTGATGCAGGTATGTGAACAGTATGTGCGAGTACTGCAAACATTTCTCACAGGTTAACTAACTGACCAACTGCAGCTGCAAATCTTAAAATGTGAGACAAACTGAGCCGTCGTCCTCAGACTGCAGATGACGGATACAGCAAAATATACTGGTTTGTGGAGTAAGTCGAGTGTGACAGCCGAGTGATGAAACCAGTCTCGCAGCATTGTCATTAGGGTTCCATATACGGGGGGGGGGGGGGGGGGGGGGGGGGGGGGGGGGGGGGGGGGGGGGGGGGGGGGGGGGGGGGGGGGGGGGGG